>JALECJ010000258.1:0-247500 GCA_023515745.1 Amoeboaphelidium protococcarum
TGGGATGAGCCTGCGATGGCAGACCGATTGCTGCTGATCAATGTCAACAGTTATGAGAAGGAGTTGGTGATCGATGAAATAGGTACCCAGATTCCTATAAAGTATCCGTCTGCTCATGGATTTGGTGTCTTGGGTGTGGATATTGTGTTTGAAGGCAAGACGACGGTTATTAAGCTGTCTGACTGGAAGCAGCCTGGCTCAATTTACAAGATGATTGCTGACGGTTCTTAGAAGGATCAGCAATTTGAAGAAGTTGATGTCTCCGCTCCGATTCGAATGATTATTGAACTGGCTCTACCTGGTCTTGGAATTTCGCTATTGGACAAGCAGTAGAAGGAGCGAGTGTATCTGTCCATGAAAGATTTAAGCCTCGTCTATAAGGATCAGTCTGTGCATGAGAGTCTCGGATTCTCTATAAGTTGGATATAAGCTGACAATCAGGACTATGATGCGGATTTTCCCATTATTTTGTATCCTACCATGATTGGCTAAGAGGATGGTAAGCAGTCTGCTCTTCCTGTCCTGTAAGCTGCTGTAGTAAGAGCTAAGAACAAGAATTATGGATTGGATTATTTCAAATACTTTTCTCTACTACTCCAAGAAATATCTCTGGAATTGAATGAGGCTTTTATCATGTCCATAGTTGATGTGTTCAAGTTTGATGCCGTGGATCTGAATGCTGCCAGTTACATCTATGATCCAATCTAGTTCTATGGCGAGCCTCAGTATTAGGAAGATGGTTAGAAAATGTATTTTGAGGTGATGGAAGTTTAGCCTATCAAGGCCAATATCACGTTTGAGAGATCTCAAGGAAGCTCTTTGGATGTTGAACTTGCTCATTCCCACAATCCTATTCTATTTCTGCTGAATATATTCACAATGACGGTCGGCAATGTTTCTGATGCTGGACTGAAGCTGAACGCTCTCATTTTGGAACATCCTACATTTACGATGGCTTAATTGTTGGAACTGCTTCGTAAGCATTATACTCAGGAGGTTCTGGGATAATTTTACAAACTGATTGGATCCGCCGACTTTTTGGGCAACCCTGTTGGACTGTTCAACTCGATCGGCTCTGGTGTGAAGGACGTGTTCTATGAGCCGTACTTGGGATTTGTCAGTGATCGACCTCAAGATTTTGGTATTGGAATTGCGAAAGGTGCTTCATCGTTTATTAGAAAGACTGTGTACGGATTTAGCGATACCTTTGCCAAAATGTCAAGTAGTGTGAGTAAAGGATTGGCCACGGCTACGATGGATTCCGAGTTTTAAGCGCAGAGAAAAGCATCTCGAGTCCGTAATCGTCCAAGACATGCGATTAAAGGTGCGACTGCTGGAGCTCAGTCCTTTGCAAAGAGCATTTTGTCCGGCGTGACTGGTATCGTAGAGTAACCAATGCGGGGTGCGGAGAAGGAAGGTGCTGGTGGATTTGTCAAAGGATTTGGGAAAGGCATTGTGGGACTTGTTGCAAAACCAGCTGTCGGCCTGTTTGACTTTACCGGTAATCTCACTGAAGGCATTAGGAACTCTGCTAACGTGAAGAATCACGAATTGGAGCGTGTTAGGTACCCTCGATATGTTGGTATTTCTGGCGTGCTGGAAGTTTATGATGGAAGGAAGGCGTACGGTGCTTTTGTATTCCACTCTGCGAGATTTGAGAAGTTTGAAAATGAAGTGTACTTGGCTCATTTGGATGTTCGTAAAGATAACATTGTAGTCATGATTAGCAACTACCGTCTACTTGGACTTCAGCCTGGTGGAAGGTTTACTGTGCAGTGGTAGATGATGCTTAGTGACTCTATTGAAATCTCATCTGCAGCGGGTGGAACTGACGTGCAGATCAAGCGACGAGAGACTAACGAAAATTTGGTCTTGCACTTGCCTGATGAGAGGACATGCAAGTGGCTCATCTCTGAGTGCAAATCAGCTTAGAATGTTTATCGCAGTCAGAATAGAATTTGAATGAAGACATGATATAGTAAATGCAAATATAACTTTGAATTTCATTAGTTTTGTTTGAGATCTATTACATAGGAGGCTGTACAGATTCTTATGGTAGCCTTCATCATCCTAAACGCAATTTAAGTGGTTCATTTAATGATCGCGTTGATACTCTTCCAAAATAAAGCTGACTGTTCCTTTCTATCATTGAATATTTAAGCTTTACTACATATCTCTAAAAAAGCAGTTAGCGAGTAAATTTTAGTGGTTACATGGGTGTTGTAACAGCGAGCTTAGAATGTGGCGCAGCCATAAAAAAGGGCACACAAAGGTCGATCATCATGAGCTCAATATGTTTGCCGCTTTTTGATCTGTAATTGTCACGCGATCTTTGCAAAAAATCATCGTATATTACAGCTATCTGTTCGATATATTGGTGAAATTCATTATCACTCTGTAAGAATGACTGATAATACGAGTGAAGATTGCAAGCCAAAGCAGACGGCGATCTATAGCTCTAATCAATCAGATGCAGATATCAGCGAATCTACGGCAAACTCGGCTAATCAGCATTTGGCGGATAATCTGCTGCTGATGGAATTTCAACTACTAAATCAGCTAGGACAAGGCGGCAGTAATAATGGTAATAGCGGAGAATAAGTGGACTCCTAGTAGTAGTCTCAATCATCAATCGCGTCCAGTCCTCGCATGTCCACTGTCACCGCTCCAAAGCGCGCCGCTGCTCATAAGAGCCCCTAGCCTAAGCGTGGTCAAGTCCCAATATCTTTCTACCAATCTCATCTGCCAGTGTCTAGCTATAAGTAACACGTAAAGAGTAATGGTAGTGCGTAAGGCAATGTGATTGAGATTTATACCATTGATACTGGCTCTGGTACCAGGAAGAAGGGCGGTATGCAGTAGCAGCAGTAAGGCATTTGGAGGAGACGCTATTTAATCGCGTAGAACAAGTTACATCGCTTCAAGAGAGAAGTGTACATCACCTGGTAGAAGAGAATTTCGCTGGCGTAGAAACGTGGATGCCTAGTTGCAGTGATTGTCTTGTTAATGGCTGGTCTTATCTGTGCACTTACCCTTACTCTGCCAAGGTGTAATTTGCTTGGATGTAAACGCGATTTCGTGTATGAGGATATAATGCGTGAATTGCGCCAGCAAAATGGTCAGCAGTCATCCGTGATTCTAGATGCTGATCGTCTTTATCAGTATCCACAGTCAGCTGAGTTGGTGCAACAAGTGTTGTCAGTATCGGATTATGAAGGCAATTAGAATTAGATCCAGTTGCTAGTTCATTCAAATTGGACTAATCACGATCAATCGGTCGTGCCTATTGTATCCAGCTCTTTAGATGTACCAGACTTGCCCAAGGCGGCCAATGTTGGTCCTTTGACTTGCGGTAAACTTGGTCCGTTTAATCAGGTACTTGGCTTCGTTCCAGCTTACACCAGAGATTCCATGCCTTTACAGAGGGGGGATAATATTGATTTGACAGATTTTGATTACAGTACATTGGCCGACTGCTGTGTCTAGTTCTACACTTTGCATAATGGTTGGTATGTCCGCAATAGAGATATCCATGCTCGTATTACTTGCTTTCACTCTGGGCGGAATATAATGTGGAAAGGCGTATCATCTATGAAGTTGAACCATAATTAGACTTTCACTGAGTAAGTCAAGACTGGTTATTAGACTAATACGCGCGACCGTGATCAAGTGTCTATGGTGACAGCGCTGTCAGGTAGTACTCGATTTGAAGATGGTGGATATATGCGTGGCGTGTCTGCATATGGCAAGGTGGATGTTAGTGTAGATGCCGTTGGTAATGCCACTAGATATTTGACGAATGTAAAATCTAAATGGTTATCAGGTGTTGCGTTTATCCATATGGCTATGAACATGAGCAGTGTCTCCACAAACTTGATTACTAATACCTCGACCATGTGGATTAATTTGGACCACATTTAGTTATCTTTATAGACAATTGTGCCAATCTCTGATCTGGATCTAAATGTCGATAGTAATGCTTTGCAGTGGAATCAGAAATCTGTGAATATTCTGATCAGGAATTTGAACTAGTTTGAGGCATTGTCTGATGGCCGTTCCTATATTCCTGTTTAATCTGGTGGATGTCCTCAGAAGTACACTGACACTGGAATATCTTGTGTGAGTGATGCATCAGCCGAGTAATTACAGGTTCGCGTTGAGTAAAAGATGCAAATGGTATAGACTGATCAAGGCTAGAAGTTTTATCCGACTGTGGTGACTAATCTGAAATTTTATACCGAATAAATGAATGGTGAAGGAGGTGTCACTATGCCAGCTAAAAGTATGCCCGTCGTATTGATATTCTAACATGCACTTCTAAATCGTACCGGATTCTGGCACAATAGACTTACCAAGTCTGGTCCATTTGCATTCCTGATGGAGGATGGCTCGTGTCCAAATTATCAAAAGATTAATCCATCATGGGATTTAAGTTTTAAGGAGAGTCCGTGGCGATGGTTGAACGTGAAGACTTAATTTATCAATGATAGGTCAGTGCTGAATCCACAAAGCTAGATAGACATTGATGGAGTCAACTAGCGTGAGATGGTATACTTGACGAGTTGTCGATTGGGAGATATCACACTGGCCATGAATGAGGGTGATTTGGAGGATTTGGAGCCATTGCTACTTAAGGTTGTGTTTCCAAACTGTCCATCATGTCCTCAGTATGACTGGATACGATTGAATCCACCAATGAATTCGCTTGAGAATAGTCTGTGGTCAAAGTAGGCAGACTGGCGCTAGAGTCGCGATGTGGTTGTTCAATCTATGATGTACTTGAGTAATTTGGCGCAGTTCTAGTTTAATCAAGTGAAGGCTGTTAAAGATGCTCTTCCTGGGATGGCTTAAGAGCAGTTTAATGTTGTAGTTGGTAAGCAATCTAGAGCTATGGCTGATACTCATCTGCAGCTGGATGAAAGTAGTAGTTCTTCCGCAGACTCTGCTAGATCTTCATCATACTTGACCAATCTGTTGTTATTATCCACTCCGCTCACAAGTAATAGAATTAAGGACTCACAGTGGAAAGATTCGCCGCGCGGATCTCTGGACCTATTCACATTGGACATATCATCATCTAATCCTGATATTTACTTTTACTTGCAGAGCATAACATCTCAACTAAATGACACGGTGAATAGCATGAGGCAGCTACTGTCATAAAGATCAGGTACTAGTGATATCAGTGTTGCTGATCATTGTGTCCACCTGAGTCGATAGTACTCAGAGTATATTAGTACTTTACGCGGCGATGGTGTTGGTGTATAATTGCTGGGAGATTTGTCTTACGCTGAAATGGTACGCATTGATGGAGTGTCTCATTAATTGTACCAGCTGCTGGTAAATTCCATCTCGCCGTTGAGTGCAATGATGGTTTAGATATTGGAAAAGTTTTTACAGGATACCACAGCTCTGAGATTGCCGCTGATGCCTTGGTCACTTCAGGATTTAATTAACAAGGAGTATAGGGGTCAGTTGAAAAGATCTGGTTGGAATGTGAATTAGCCTACTGTTGGTATGCTTCTGCAACTGATCGCCGCTGAAGACTTCACGTCTGTTATTGATCAGAAGATGAAAGTGTACTCAAATGGGACTGAGGTTGATCGTAGTAGGAGGAATAGATAGTGGAGACATCCTCTAATTATGTTGGTAAGTAATTCCACCACAACGGCCGAGAAGTCTTATACTTACTGCTTTGGTGCACAGTAGGAGTGTTTACCTTATTCTGATGCATCAGCTAGAGTCCGCTCATAGTTATCGGATGTTTAACGCCGTCTGATTTCAACTATGGATCTGTTTAACATCAGTCCTTAGGAGTTACCATATGATGTATCCGATATGGTGGATAGTTTTGAGTATAGATCGAGTTATAATCAATGGATCACTTTCACCTTTGTCAAGATGATGCATCTCACCTCCACCATGTCTATTGAAGATTTGATTATTCATCCGCATTGGCTCCTGAGTATAATAGAGTTGCACCTGGTTGGTGGCGTCAATCAGTTCTCCACCAGATTGTCTTCTAAAGAGTTGGCCAGTGTGAAGTGGTTACTCTCTATGCAGCTGATTAAGACTGAAGAGAGTCACTATTGGCGCGCAGTAGGATCACAGCTTATGGCTGAAGCTGCAGTTTAGTTACTAGAATTTAAAAATTGAATTTAATTACATATTTATCATCTACATAGTGTCTTTGACTATATGTTATCAACTTTTGTCTCATGATAAACTTACTACTACTATAAGTAGTGAAGCGTATTCCACGCGTCATTAGTATATGTCCTGTGATTAAGTCAAGTCAAATAAAATGGTATGAAGTAAAGGTGAGAATCAACTAATATGATAAATGAAATTAGATTAAAGCAAGACCATAATCATAATTACACCACCATACACTACTCGCCTCATAGAGAATGTCAGGTTGATCAACGGTATCTTCTTAGAGACAAAGTGTTACGACGCAGCCAGTTCTGACGACGACCACTGCCAATAACCTTGTTAAAGCGATGACCCTTGCCCAGACCACGACTCTTCTTACCAGCTGCAGTAAGACCACGCTCTTCACGTCTCTTATGCACAGCCTTGCAGATCCAGTTGATGCGAGGATCATTTCTAATGGCGGTGTGAGATGGGTCCACCAAGATGACTTCATAGTACTTATAAGTAGAGTCCTAGTTGATCCAGTAGCTGTTCAACACGCGCAGGTTCATAGCCTTACGAGCGACACGCTGCTCAGCCTTGACACGCAGGGAGCGCTAAGGCTTCAACTGAACAATACCCTGAGTCTTTGGCTTACCGTAGTTGATACCCTTAGCGACCTGACGCTTTCTGCCACCACGGCGAACACGCACGCGATAGATGACGTAACCTTGCTTAGCCTTGTAACCGAGTCTTCTAGCCTTATCTGGACGGGATGGTCTGGATGCACGGTGGATGACGTTCAACTGTCTGTACTCCCAACAACGGACTCTCAGCAAGAATCTCAACACATCGCTCTACTTCTTCTTGTACAATTCTTCAATATACTTATAAGCACCCATCTTGATTCTGATTTATATAAATTTGATATTTCAATGACCTAATCTAATTAAGATAAGATGATGCGATTGAAATGCAAAAATTGATTAGTCGACATTTTCGGTTAAGGTTGATCGAGCGCGCTGATCAATCTGGTGCTTCAAGAGATGATCGCGTCTCACTGATGGAATGAAAAGAGCAGCAGCTTGTATGTTTCAAAAGAGCTTAAACATGCAAGAGCGCATATCACTGTATCATTATATTAACTTAGTCACATCACTCAATTGCCCTTGCTATCATGGAGACTTATATCATGAATCTGCGTCAACTTTGAGTTTGGCTATACAATCACTTGATCATTTTTGTTCTAATATTCCAGTTCCACAATATCGGCAGCATCGGTATCAGCAGGATTGCTACTGGAATCTACAGTTATCAGTATCTCCGGCAACAATATTTTACCAAATACTGTTGACATAAGCTAAAGAGTGCACAGTATATGATCAATACCATGAGATTTCATTGAAAACTATCCCTTGGTTTTACCAACAATCACCCAGCGTTAAGGATTTTAGATAACCTCATACTGTAATTTGATATCTGGTTATTTCTGCGCATCTTTACCACCTTGAGATGTTTACAAGCACTTAATGGCAATCTTCACTGGCGCTAATTATTAAGAGGTAAACATTTAATCACCAAAATCCCATCGATATTAAACTCGGTACGGAGGCAATGATAGTGGAACTCTGAATGACATTTTAGACTAACTATCTTCAGTACCATCAAAGCATACCTTTAAACCTTTCTCAGAAGAAGCGGACTGATATATAAACTTGAGACACGAGAGAAGTTGATCAATGAGAACAGAGGATGGAACGCCAGAATGGTAAGCCTGAGTCAAGTGCTTCTACATCACTTTATACTCAAATGAAGGAGCTCTCAACTAGCGATACATTGCATTCTTCAGCAACTGGTAAGATGTCGGAGAATTATCATTCTACTTCAAAAAGTGAGCCAATCTAAAGGGATGATACGGAGCTGGATGAGACAATGCAAGTCGACGGAATAGAGCTGCCTGATTACAAACCTTTCTATCAAACACTTCCCTCCCAGTAAGAATCCCCGAAATAACGTACAAAGTGAGAAATCGACCGTACTGCAGTAATTATGGGGACATCTTATTGATAGCAGAAGTAACCATATCAAAAAGACTGCAAACTATGACATCCTCTATATGAACACATGTGAATGACACTTGAGTTTCACACTTTAAACCATTCTCAGTTGTAACGATAAATTAGTTGGAATGAATCTAATGACTAAAGAGGGTGATATCAGAGACAGAGTTTCGCCTATCTACAGATTTCCAATTATCAAAATCTACGGTAAGGTTTCTAAAGAACATTGGATGCTCGGTCAGCGATTTAACCTGTACGTTCACTAAGACTTGATCTTTATACAGCATTTTACGTGTTACAGTAACTTCTACAGGTTTTCTGAAATCCATAATCTCCTGGTGCTTGATACTGATCCCTCCGGCCGATAACAGCATTGTCAGAATATCAAAGCCAAACTCTGGCACTGTAACAGGACATCGAATAACAACTTTCGTGTCTCGCTAGATCTATTACTTAACTGACAATTTGCGCCCCTCTTAGAATAGCAATTCTGCTGTACCTTAGCCATCTGTACCGACATTAATATAAGCCTTGGTAAACTCTACAGCAGAATCGGATTGTAATTGCAAATCAAAACCATCAGGCAGTTCACAAAGATTAGAGTCAAGATGAATTACAACATCAAAACAGTCATCGCCGCGGTATTCAGGATAGCCTAATAGGTGCAGATCCTTCATGGAATGTCGTATATTGACGAGCCGCTTCGGTTCATCAGGTAGTACCATCATTTTCACCAACTTTACACACTATCCAATAGAAATAACAATCTGACTAATACAATAAGTACCACTGGGAACCAACTGATTGCACTTTAAATACACTCTATTCAATCCAGGAGATAACACTATACCATCAGGTGAATTATCAGAGTGGTACATGATCTGAGAATTAACTTTGCTGTACGCAACGACAGAGATCTCATCCACCTTGAACTACGGAAGTTAAGATTCGATGCTGATGCAAAGAGTCTTTCCGCAATCCAAAATCTAATTCTCAGCCTGACCACTAACGTCGATATTAGTTATAAGAGCCGCAGAGAATAACAAATCCAAATTGCATTCAATCATATTATCAGCTGGCAATTTTAAAGCAAATTCATTGAATTTCTAGCAATACAACTTTAAATCAGAGTCTTTCAATAAATCGCGACGTGATAGTAGCATAAGTAACACACTCATGGCATCATATTCACGTTGCAACTATACCAAACAACTAAATAAACAATCGAGCGCATTGATATCCATCATAGTCAGAGATTGGATAAACTACTTATTATTCAGACTCTTGCTTAACACAGTTTATTGTTAGTATGCTTCAGCCACCAATTGTAAACACTCCATTATACTATCGGCACTCTCTTTATAAAGTCCTTTGTGGTATTAAGCAAGACTAATATGTATGCGAACAACTTTATTGGCTCCATGCATTCCACACTATTAAGTGTATTCTACGCATTACTAACATACAGTCATAAAAGTATCATAGAATTAATCAAAACTACTCAAACACTATTTAATAATCTCATTAGATAGATTTTTGTAGTCTGCAGTGGATTGCCTTTCAGTAGACTGGGAGACTGAGACTGATATCGAGCCAATCTTCCACACAGACCATCCGATGACGTCTAGAATGCTTTTTATATCCAGTAAACACTCAACTTTTAGTTCTTTAAATCTCTTCACTTCTGCAGGACTCCCATCCACCTTAATCTCACCAGTAGAATTACCAACTCCACCAAAAGTATTATAGCCTTACTCTATGAGATTAGAAATCAGATTTAAAACATCATGATAGGCGGAATACTTCCAAGATTCGACAAAGTAAGGACGTAGATTATCCTAATGTCTACGCAGTCGCCGACTCAGATGGATAATAAACAACTTACTCCGCAGCAGAATCTCTATAAGTAAATTATACTGAATCTTCGACGAGTCTTTCTGTTCATTATGACGCAAAATCAAGTAAATCTATCTAGCAAACAAATAACTCCAGAAATCGAATATGCTTATGCTATTACTTCTAATCAAGTCGTGATAAGATTTCTTGTCAAAGGCGAATATACTTGACGAATCATCCGTATGGTCACCGCCACCCACATTGGCACTCCAAGTAATCAACTATTAAGACTGACTGCTATCCGTTATCTGCACTAATGTACTATCCATAGTCTAAATGAACAGATGATCCAACTCTTGATAGAGGAGCAGAGATTCATTGTACAGCGACAGAGATTCGTAGACAGACGCCAATTACTCTTTGACTAAAAAGAAGTTGAGGTAATTGAATCCAGGCAGAGATCGAGACTAATCCAACCTCTTGACATCCTCACTCAACTGATTGATTTTCAGGGAAGCCGCTTAAAGAGCAGCATCAGTCAATCTTGAAATCACCTCTTCAACACCATCTTAATCTAATGATACCACATTCCGACTCTTAAATTCACTCTTCAATTTGTCAACAATACTGCTGGAAGAGTTAAATGTCAGCAGGAGGAAGCGGCGATTAGAATCTTGCAACTACCTGCACTTGATTTTCAACTACTTCAACTCTGCCTCATCATTACACTTTATGACGAGAAGATACACGAGGGGAGGTGATTATATACTGACACTATTTGCAGAAACATTTCCACCAGCACTACTTATGGGAGTCGATGGTACGATGGAAGGAAGAGGACTAGAAACACTTTACATGGATGAAGAACTTCCTTACTAAATCAAGCCAGATGTTGCACCTGAGCACTGAATAAAGTTGAAGTTGACACAATTCAGAGTAACCTTGTCCAAGCCTTTAATTTAGGACTTCCACTCGATATTTCTGACGGGCAGAGCATTGCGTATAATTGGCTAAATGTCATCCCAGATTTTATAATCATCAAAAACTACAAATAAAGAGTATATACTTAACACCTATAAATATTAGAGACAGCTTTTAAAGACTTACATTAAATGTTCATGGCAATGTGTAATAAAGTGCCACTATGCCGTACGTACAGTTCAATTGCTGTTTTAGACGCGAACGAGAAAACACATGAAACTGAAACGATTTATATTCTCAGCGAGAAAATGATCTCAAACTGCACTGGAATATCTCCTTGGTGTTTACATTGCAGTGAAGATATTAACAAGCACAAGTTGACTTTCCAAAGACAGGCTATTAGGAAGATTCTTATTGAATTTCTTCAAGCAATCAACATGCAGAGATGAAAATAAAACGTGTGATCCACAGTATTCCGTTTTTCAAATAGTTTCACACTTCTGAGCAATTTCATAGTTGATGGAGACAACGGTCTAGCAGAGTTTTAATATTTGCAGCATGGACACCGCAGTCAAGAGAGAGGACACGAGTCACTTTATCCTGCTTCAATACAATCTTCAAGTACCTGTTCTCATATAAACAGTGACACGCAATGGTACTGCGATTGATCCGGTAAAGAACTTCATCTACACCATTCTCCCTGGTAAGACACACCATCTCCGAGGAGTTAATCAACAGTAAAATTCTCTTATTGTTAATCTTTACAGAGAATTACTTGTACATTGCGTACTTCCAAGTCAAAACCTGATTCAAATAATCATCGACGCACTACTAAGCTGAATGATCAGCCAATTTCATCCACTGCTGACTAAAGTCGGCTAAAGGAGAATACTACACGTCATTAGTGGATTAAGCATCCGGTATAATAAATCTGCCTTATTAAAGTTGATTATCATTCACCTAGGGGCCTTTTCCATTTTCATTAACCTTCCTAGGAGTTGTCAGAAAGCGTTTAATCAACATGGTTCCGGACCGTTTACTGATACCAGACATCGTACGACTTCTGCTATGTCTTTTCAACAGCCAATCCGGTAACAGCTGGCAAATGGCAGTGTTCACTTTTGACACGTCATACTGTCCATAAAGAGAAAAGGCCAATATAGCGCTCAAATGCACCGCCTACGAGACACTCTGACGATCGAGACAATAGTCTCCCATAACAAATTACTGATGGAATTGTGAAGCTAATAGTAACTTTTCAGATTAAGTCAGAGTACCAATAGCCTAATCATTTCCAGAACAAGACGGTATCCAATTTATACTCAACGCCAATATGAATTGGGAACAGTCAGTAACATTCTGATCCATGGTTTTGAGTATTTTCTGCTCGTGATTGTAGAGTAAATCTGCAACGTATTCATACGGTTCCAACAGTCTATTGCTCTACTACGGGAAGACCAGACCAAATAAGACTTGGCCAGGTGATGATTCATTTTCCAACTGCAAGTCTTCACAAATCATATCAAGTAATGTCTCACATGAGCACAAACTATCGACCGCGTATACTTTAACAATGTCCATTCTACATTTAACAGTGACTGCAATCTTCTTTGCCACGTTCGCAGTTATGAAACTAAGTACCTCAACTCTGCTAGGTGGGCATTTTCTCTACTGGACTTGATGGAACTGTTATGCAGATTCCAGTACCTGCATGGATTTAGAAGCATATTGATGTGCTATTAGGCCGGAACTACTACAATTTAGATGCCATTGCAAAACGGAGCGTATAAATTGAACTGTCAGACTTTCAATATGAGTCAACTAGCATAAATGATCCTTGAAGAATGTGAAGCAGAGTAATAGCAACTACCAGCATTACAGCGTGTAAGAGCTCTCCGGATAAGGATGGTCAATTGTCTATTTCAGCAACTGCAGCAGCAATTCCGTCTATAACGATTAATGAGCCAGGCAAGACTGAATCAATGCCTGAACCAAAGCACAGTGATATCCAACGGCATCATCAGTAATCACTATAGAGGAGAAGAGCAAAATTGCCTTATTAATACACAGTGCCTCATTGCGAAGATAATCAGAGCAAAGGGACGTTAGAGAGCTGCTAAGCCGGCAGTTTTAATAAAAGAAATCATTCAACTTTAACCAGTCAGGCAGGGACTCGATCACCATATCATTGTTGTGTTAATGAAATAGATAATGAATTGATTACTGCAGTGTAGATTAACTGCCAAGTGTCGGAAAGCACAAACAGCCCAAGTGATCAATCCAACGTTCAAATTCTTTAGTGCGCTTACAAGTGAACCAAATTTAATCTTGCCAACTCTGGGCATTGCTGCTACTCACAAGACAGAAGCTATAAATCTGCCGAAAGTTATGCGACGCTGCAGAATGATAAAGGCTCTCCAAAGGCTGGGCTTAGTGGGCACCATCACCACAATGATGAGCTTCGCAAACCAGATTCTACTTGCCAGATTCTACATGCAACTAGTATTACTTATGATCCACAACGATAGATAACAGCGGGGTCATTGACTTGTGGTTGTAATAAATTTACAGTTCCGCCCCATTAAGGACGACATAACGTGTCTTAGCTACACCTTTCATAAAGACGTTGAGGTAGCCAGACATCTTCACGCCACTCAGACTGGCACCACGCAGCTGAATCACACGTAACAATTGACTATTTATCATTGTAACGAACAGATCAACATCAAGGGCGCAATCAAATTAGAATATATACGCTGATTACTTCTTCTTTACAACCACGCGCAATTACAAGTTCTCCACCTGCAACATTTCTCTTATGTGCTTCAAAGCAATACAAAACTTTGGTGTTGCATTTCTACTCTCCGATTGATGCTGATCTTTGAAAAAGAATAGCACACCATCTTGAAGGACACAAAACCGTTACTTGAAAAGACCTAAAGGAGAAGACGTTGACTTGACGCGCACCTCGATTCCAAAGTCTTGATGATCTTCGGTATTGCCCGACTATTTCTACTTCTTCAATAAAGCCAATTTGCTACCAACAGATTACGCGTTCACTACATTTTGTTTAACGCTGTGCATTGATGATCGCGGGGTGGCGTTCAGAGACAATGAGCGCGGTGTGATAGCGACAACATAACTGATATTTTACATCGCAGGTGACGACATTACCAAGTTATCAGAAGTAGCCATTGGGTTAGGTTCTTATGAGCTAAACTAGGCGCGTTTCTCTATCAACATGCGCGTAGCTTCTTTCAGACTATAGTTATTAAGTAGACTTGGTGACATGTCGATAGGATTAAGGATCTAGGTGGAGACTACCTCTACCTACTACTCATCAGCCATGCCATCCAACGCGTCATGCAATCCTTGCAAGCTTTCCTCTAATTCACTTTATTGCGTCAAGTGTTCAATAATTAAAGACTCGCGCATATCAGTCAAGTAATAGAAGTTTTCAAATATAAAGTTAAACTTGAAGTTTGGAGGACGGTAGAGACTTCGACAAAGCCGGCGTTTTGATCAAGGAGAGATAAAAAATAAAGAATTCATTAGGTAGTAATGCAGCAAAGTAGTTCGTTAAACCAGGACAAAGGCTAAACAATATGAACATTATGTCATATTTAAACTACGTACAGAAGAAGAATTAAGTATAGCGATACTGCAAATTCAGATATTTATTTAGGCAATGAACATAATGTCAAAAATTCTCATCAATAGAGATAATTTGAAGGTGTTTAAAAACACCATTTTGCGTGTATATAAAACCAACACAGATGAGCACTCACTTGCTGGAAGTGTACTTGGTGACAGCCTTGGTACCTTCAGAGACAGCATGCTTAGCCAACTCACCAGGCAACAGCAGACGGACAGCAGTCTGAATCTCGCGAGAGCTGATGGTGCTCTTCTTGGAGTATGTAGCCAAACGACCAGCCTCACCAGCAATACGGCCAAAGATGTCATTGACAAAAGAGTTGAGGATAGACATAGCCTTGTTGGAGATACCAACATCAGGATGCACCTGCTTCAACACCTTGTAGATGTAAGTGGAGTAACTTTCCTTACGGCTCTTCTTGCGACCACCAGCCTTAGCGTCAACCTTAGGCTTCTTTCCAGCAGGTTACTTGGATGCAGGCTTCTTTGCAGCTTCAAACTTTGGAGGCATATTGTTGAATATGTTGATGTGTTATAAGAATTAACAAACTATTAGTTACTGTAACAAGAGAGAAAGAGAGAAAAGAAGTGAATTGGTCGCGGCGGCGTTCTTGTTCGGCGCGAATTGGAAAGTTTCCGTTTCAGTTTCTCGCTCTCGTCTTTGCACAAGCGGCACCAACAGAGAGAGAGAGAGAGAAAGCGCTCGCTTCATAAGCCACTGGATTTTCAGCGACGGTTTTACTCGCCTCATCGCTGAAACGGGCAAACACACCAACAGAGAGAGAGAGAGACTCAACGAGACAAGAACGGCAACAGAAAAGTGAAACGAGAAAACTCTCAGCGCGGCCGAACAAATTCTCGCGACGCCTCAACTTCTCTCTCTTCCTCTCTTTGTGTGTGTTTGGAATTTACAACTATTACAATTCTATACAACTCTCTTATCAACAACTTACTTATTCACTAAAATGGCTGGAGGAAAGAATACTGCTGCTAAACCATCAAAGTCCCGTTCTACCAAGGCCGGCCTGCAGTTCCCTGTTGGTCGTGTGCACCGTAAGCTTCGTCAGGGTAACTATGCTCAGCGTATTGGTGCTGGTGCTCCAGTTTATCTGGCTGCTGTCCTGGAGTACTTGACTGCTGAAATTCTGGAGTTGGCTGGTAACGCTGCTCGTGATAACAAGAAGACTCGTATCATTCCTCGTCACTTGCAGTTGGCCATCAGAAATGATGAAGAATTGAACAAGCTGCTTGGTGATGTTACCATTGCTCAAGGTGGTGTTTTGCCAAACATTCACACTACTCTGCTGCCAAAGAAGTCCAAGAGTGCTGCTTCTTAGGAGATGTGAGTTGTCCTCTGAGTAAGTTTATATTTTACTTGCAAAATGGTGTTTTTAAACACCTTCAATTGATTACTTTAAGGTGTCTGTTGAAATTATTGATGTAATTGCCGTTATGAACTTAGTTTTTTAAATTCATCAGTTTGTATTTAGATATGTTTTACTATTGTGTACTGTAAATTAATTCCTACTATTCTCAACAATCATCCCCTGAGTTGTAAAGTAGCCCCTTTGCAAACTGAAGATGTCTCCTAAACTGCGTGGCGTAGATTTAATTGAATATTTTCATTTCACAATTGAAGTCGATAAGGAGAAATATAAATATGATTTTCTTTTTGCTTCTCCTGCTTACTCTTAATCACTCTGTGTATTCTGTATCCCATAGCAGAGTGTCGAATGGTGGTCCATTTGGGAATTTTCAAAGAGAGTGTCGCGTCTATTAGCAATAAGATGAATCTTTGGAGAAAGCTATTTAGAATTCCGCCCGTATCGCTCAGTTTATAGGCCAGTTTTTTCAAGCGACAGCTGGTGGTTAGCTATCTGAAATGTCTGACTTGTGCCAGTAGGATTCCTAATTGTGTGATCAATTGAGACTGGACGATATTATCTCTAGATTTAAGAATGTACACAAAACGAAGGGTGGCTCTCAATTTGTACTCGACAAATATAAGGATGAGCATGGTGAGATCAGAGATTTTCATTTGTTCAATGCTTTGGACACTAAAGAGTCTAATCCTCCTGATATTAATCATGAACGCGTTGAAAACTCTCTTAGATCTCTCCGCGAATATCATGCTAATCAGGATTTGACACCACTCATTCGCAAGTATGTGCAGCTGTGTGACGATTTCATATGGCGTACATATGGATTCCATGTAGACCTTTTTGATTACATGCTATCGGGGTCCAAGTCTTTTACTTGGACTTGGCTACGTGGCGAATTCCTGTCGAAGTTGGAATCTTTGGATCAGGTATTGACTAATCAAGAATCTCATCCATCGTCTGGAGTCTAGCTGTACAAACGTAATGCCAATGAGCCGCCTGTATTACCTTTTAAAGTACTAAAAGCGGCTCTCATTAGAATCGCAAGTGTCGTTGCTAGTCCATTTGTTTTCATAGCTGCTGTGTTCTCTTTCATTTTCGGACTAGTGTTCTTTAAGATTGTGCCTCTGCTGTTTTGTGGCTCGTTGTACGGCGGTAGTGTTGCGAGTCAATGTTGTGTAAACGGGATCTTCTGTGTGCCGGAGGTTTGCTGTAGCACTGCTTGCTGCAGAGTCGCGACGTGTGATTCTGGTTCAGACATTGTATCCCGAATTAAAGAAGCTCTGCTAGGTTGTCTTCGTGGATGCGACCAAGTAAGCTGGGAGGCTATAGCCAATCTTCCCAACTTTTGGGCGACTTTCAGTGCTGATCTGGTTCAACTTGCAGTTAAACTGTATGCGGGCATTCCTCTTAATCAAGAGATTGAGTGAATTAATATAGACAAGATATTTAAAATAAAAATATATCAAAATCATTTTGAGAGTACATTTCTATTTCTATTCCAGATGATATTTACACGATTTTTGTTAGCTTCGCCAGAACGTAGCCAGCTATTCCACGATCAAGCACTGGCAATGTTCTTCATCGCGTCTAAATTCTAGGCAATCCATGGGTGGAAGTATTCCAAGTTGGTGTAAACAGCAGGGACGTTTGCTGGGAGAAGCAGCGTCCCAAATGTAATCTAACCGCATCCATCCCCAAAAGATACAAGTCCCACCGCAACTGGATTCGTTTAATCAACGTACAGAGGACCGCCAGAATCTCCTTTACATGAATCGGATCTTAATCTTTAACCTTGCGCGCAAAAAACACTACCACTGGGGATCTCCTTGTTGAGCTTCAACAGTTTCTCGCACTCATCAAACTCTGACAAATACAGATCAATCTGTTGAGCATGATTCGAGACTTAATTACTATGGTACTGCGTCGCGCCCCAGCCGGCAAATTCAAGTTTATCAAAAAATGACACATCATCGTCCACACGACCATTTTTGTACATAACATCCTTCCAGCCAGATTGCTCAGTATTCTGCGGAGAATAAACTATATCAGACCGATTCAAACTGATTGGGCGAAGATACTTTAGATTGCGACGCGTGAATGGGAGAGGATACAACTACAACTAGGCGATATCATAGGCCGTCTATCCATTTTAAAACACTTTAAATTCCGAGTGAACATTAACGCTATTGACCTTAAAGACTACGGACCTGTCGTCCTACCCTAACTCTCTCAATCTCAGAAAATTAACGCGTACATAGTAATGCCCATTTACCATGCGGGGATCCTTATCAGCAAAGCAGTGACCAGCTGTAATAACAGAATACACTCCATCCTCTGCAGCAACTAGCGCCCCAGTACAAAAGTGACTCCTATCAGGCATTTAAATACTCGCTAGAAAAGGGAGAGGCTCTTCTAGCGGCTATCCATTCACAGCACGCTTGCTCAGTGAAACGATTGATTCATCACCAAAAGCACACCCAATGATTAACACTGCAATGGATAAAACCAAATTCAAATACATCTCAAACTAATGTCTATCCTGATCTATGTGAAATTAAAATTTATCGACGATGAAGAATGAGAAAGATACAATATTTTGAGAATATACTTGAAAGAGCCAGTTACTAAGCGCCAGACTAGTTCACGAGGTTACACGTATGAAACTGGCTACTGAAATCGAATTTATGATGATACTGCTCATGATGTTTTATAAAGCAACACGTTCTGAGCCTGCATAATATAACTTCCTTCATAGTCTCCGTAATATGAAACACTCGTTGGCTCACACAGATGATCAATTTTAGAAAGTGTGGCTGAAACAGAGCAAGCGTTTCTGCTCTCTTCCCTTTCGCCTTTCAGTCAGTCGCGCGTCATTCGTCGCGTTTCTTCTTTCTCTGCTCAGCTCTTCAGGTCGGAAAGAAACAGTTCTTCGTTACGGAACACATACTCTAATTCTATCCTTCATTCTGTTCATATTTGACAATATTAACTTTTTATTAATTGAGTGAAAATGCGTGAGTGTATCTCTATTCATGTTGGTCAAGCTGGTGTTCAGATTGGTAATGCTTGTTGGGAGTTGTACTGCTTGGAGCACGGCATTCAACCTGACGGAACTATGCCGTCCGACAAGTCTGTCGGTGTTGGTGATGACAGCTTCAATACCTTCTTTAGTGAGACTGGTGCTGGAAAGCATGTTCCTCGTACTGTGTTCTGTGACTTGGAACCTACTGTGGTTGATGAAGTTCGTACTGGTACTTACCGTCAGCTGTTCCACCCAGAGCAACTGATCACCGGAAAGGAGGACGCAGCTAACAACTATGCTCGTGGTCACTACACTGTTGGTAAGGAGATTATCGACTCTGTTCTGGAGCGTGTGCGTAAGTTGGCTGACAACTGTACTGGTTTGTAAGGTTTCCTGGTGTTCCACTCGTTCGGTGGAGGTACTGGTAGTGGTTTTGGTGCTCTATTGCTGGAGCGTCTGTCCGTAGACTATGGTAAGAAGAGTAAGTTGGAATTTGCCGTCTATCCTGCTCCACAAGTCAGTACCGCTGTCGTTGAGCCATACAACAGTATCCTGACTACCCACACCACTTTGGAGCATTCCGATTGTGCATTCATGGTTGATAATGAGGCCATCTATGACATTTGTCGCCGTAACCTGGACATTGGTCGCCCATCGTACACCAACTTGAATCGTCTGATTGCTCAGGTTGTGTCTTCAATCACTGCTTCTCTGCGTTTTGATGGCTCTCTGAATGTTGACTTGACCGAGTTCCAGACCAACTTGGTGCCTTATCCTCGTATCCATTTCCCTCTGGCTACTTATGCTCCTATTATTAGTGCTGAGAAGGCTTACCACGAGCAGTTGAGCGTCCATGAGATTACCCAGGCTTGTTTTGAGCCTAATAATCAGATGGTCAAGTGTGATCCAAGAAACGGCAAGTACATGGCATGTTGTCTACTGTACCGCGGTGATGTCGTGCCAAAAGATGTCAATGCTGCTATTGCCACCATCAAGACGAAGCGCACCATCCAGTTTGTCGATTGGTGTCCAACTGGTTTCAAGGTTGGTATCAACTATCAGCCTCCTACCGTTGTACCTGGTGGCGATGTTGCCAAGGTTCCTCGTGCAGTGTGCATGCTGTCCAACACCACTGCTATTGCAGAGGCTTGGGCTCGTCTGGATCACAAGTTTGACTTGATGTATGCCAAGCGTGCGTTTGTGCATTGGTACGTCGGTGAAGGTATGGAAGAAGGTGAATTCTCTGAGGCTCGTGAAGATTTGGCCGCCTTGGAGAAGGATTATGAGGAGGTTGGTACTGACTCTATTGAAGGAGAGGATGAGGGTGAAGAGTTCTGAATATGATCATTGTATGCTCTCTGACCTATTAATTTATCATGATTTATCGTGAGAAATAACATTAACTGAAACTACCTGATTAAACACGTTTTAACCTTTTTTTATGCCACCTTTATCAGCTTATCAATTAATTATTCAATGTAAGTTAATAGATTGCATCGAGCTTTGAACACTATTTCTACAATATTGTTAGAACGCGACCACGCTGATTAAAAGTTTAATATATAGGAATTATTACACGACGATCTATACGATAACTTTTAAAGCCTTTGAATATGCGATTCAAACCAACCACTGCGCAACTCATCTTTACTCGCATTGCTCAAAGATAGTTAGAACATTTATAGAGCAACCACTGAAACTGATCTTATCATCATTATCGGCGCGATCAAATCACCGGTCTGATCGCTAAATCTAATCAGTCTGTCTAGATAGATTTAGCTGTGCCTTTTTCAACCCTCATCAAACGTAAAAAACTCACGTGAATAACTCTTAAATCATAGGATATATTGGTTCATAGCTTTTCGTTATAATATACTTGATTTTTTATCCAAGAGGCTTACAGATTCTATTCAATCAGGGGTGTTACGGTAATCACGTTATAATTACTGCCGACGACTCCATCATTCTCACCCTCTTTGTGAAAATCTGATAAATACTTGGTTTATTAGTGTAATAGTGATTAAACCATAACAACAAAACATAATATGAGCAACTAAGGTAGCCGTAAGAAGGATAAGAGCTCAGCGATGGTATCGCTCCTGCTGGTTGTTGGTATGCTGGCCACGGGTACTGCGAATACTCTATTGAATAAATTCTAGGATAAACAGTGTGTACGCGACTGTGACACTGACAATCCGAAGCATTATGCTCAGCCTGTGTGGTAGACACTTACTATGTTCATTGGCGAATTCTTGTGTATGCTAGTATATTGGATCGGTAATGTGTATCGTCGCAGCCAGAAGTCTTCAAGTGTAAAGAAGTTTGACGTGGCTGGAAGCGCGTAATTCGATGAAGATGAGCCGCTTTTGAAAGGATCATCCTCCGCCGCTGACACTCTACCCATTGAAGATGATCTAGGTGGTGGTGTTATTGGTGTTGAATAGCAATTTGCGCGTAAAGAGCTGAAGGGATATGCTAATTTCTTGCTGTGGTTGCCGACTCTGTGCGATATTGTTGGCACAACTTTGATGAATGTCGGTCTTCTCGTTGTCGCCGCATCAGTGTATTAGATGCTACGTGGTGCTGTTGTTATATTCACTGGCATCTTGTCCTTTTTAATTTTGCGTATTAAATTGCCTCTGTACAGAATCATTGCGCTGAGCACAGTCATGGTCGGTGTTGCGCTGGTTGGACTCGCTCCCACATTGTTTAAAGATGACAAGGCTGTGGATACTCATGCATCATTCCTCAGTCCGTCTGTGGGTGTATTGTTCATCTTGGCTGCATAGATCTCGTCTGCTTTCCAGTTTGTCATTGAAGAGAAGATCATTATCAACTATACTGGTACTCCTATCAAATTGGTTGGTCTTGAAGGTCTGTTTGGTTTGATCACCCTGCTGTTGTTCATGCCAATCTTCCACTTCACATTCGGTAAGGACACGGGCGGATACTTTGATCTGGTGTCTGGATATGAGGATTTGGCGTCTAGTCCTGCAGTTTGGGGCTCCAGTATTGGCTGCGCATTGTCCATTGCCTTCTTTAATTACTTTGGTCTTAACGTGACGCGTTATATCTCCGCCACCTCTAGGACCACGATCGATACCTGCAGGACTCTGTTCATCTGGATCATCAGTTTAGCACTGGGCTGGGAGATCTTCATCTGGCTTCAAGTTGTTGGATTCCTAGTGTTAATCTATGGAACCTTTGTGTTCAATGATGTTATTCCTCTGGTGCCAAACTTTATTAAAAGCAGGTTGTAGAAGAATTGTGAACGCTCTTGATTATCAAGTATATAGGACGTATTTTAGCATAATATATGATTACTAATAAACTCACTGAATTTACAGCTTTTGTCGTAATACATTACATTACATTTTTTTTAATTCACGCTCCTTTCATGCGATATTACAGCGATGCCAATCCTTCTACCTGTTCATCCACTTGCTTCATTACATTAGTGGCGATGATATTCATTAACAGAGTCATCGCAATTGGAAGTAATGATAGAATTTAACCAGCAACCGCGTCAGTATGCTAGTTCTTTGCAGTCGCCCAGTACGCAACAGCTGTCATGAATGAATATGCAAGCAGCGATAGTATAGTAGAGTCGAAGAAGTATCTCATTATCCTAGTATAAGATGGACTTTTACCGACAGATGGGTGAAGAATCAGCGCATTGAACATTAGTGATGTAAAGCCAAAGAACATGACTGGTTTGTTAATCAGCTTGATCCAACCGAGTATAGGATATCTACACTTGCACATTAGTATACCAATTGATTATTGTACAGCTTGACATAAGAAGATAGATATCTACTTACATGACAGCGGCTAGAATCGAGAGCGAAGATAATATAGCCTTGTGTCGCCTTTGATCACTAACATTTCTGCTGTGCATTAGCTTGATTAGATTTTCTTGTTCTACTCACACAAGCGCGTACATAACAAACAACTTAACATCGATTTGGAGAAAATCTATACCTTATTCATCCAAAATAGATTAACTATCTAAATCCTCTGTCAATTAGCTTTATCCTCTTCGCTTCGCCATTATTCTACCAGCGTATATCTTACAGAGATCTTTCAACGATTCTGATTGAGCGATATTTATAAAGTGCGTCTCGTCACTTTAACGGAGATTTCTTTCTTTGAGAGTTTGAATTATTCCGGACTATATTTGTAAATCTTAATCAATAGGATGGGGAATCCGGGAAAGCCAAAGAATTCTAATAATGGCAATGGTAATAGTCTTTTCTAAGATGGACGACTTAATGCTTTAATTGAAGTCATAAATTCATCACAGACTTCTTCAACAATGGTGTCATCATCATTATCATCGCGTCCATCTGCTGCAATCACGTCCGAGGATGTTCAATCTGAAACAGGCGCAGATAATCAGTAAAGTAGCGGTAGACTTAGGTAGACAATAGGCACTCAGTCTGATACCAATATTCTGCTATTGAATAGGCACAATGATACTACTCTTGGCCGCCCATAGCAATAAGTATCAATTAGCGAGGCAGTGAGCGGTAATGTAAATGTTACTCATCTTGCTGCCGCCCTATTTTTGCGACGATTTCGTGATGCTCGTGTATCTCAGCAGTTTGGCTTAACTGAGCCATTGACGAATGGTCTCTAATAAAGATAGTAATCACCAATTGGTGGCTTTAGATAAAGAGTCTTTAATGTTCATGATAATACTGCTGATAATGAAAATCTTAATGGTAGTGGTAGTGGTGGTGTAGATTCCACCTCATAAGATTGGTCATTTTCAAATGATGAAACTGATTCTGCACAGATTGCTGAGATTTAAAACAACTGGGTATAACACGAACCGTTGCTTTAATAGTCTACATCTGGTGATAATTCATAGAATCGCTTGAATAATCGCCATTTCGTAGTGATGACTATAGACTCTTTTGAGAGCTCTAACCCGTCCCGATAGGAGGATACAATCTTACAGTAATAGCGCGTCAATTCACGACAATAAACTGCATCTACTTCTACTTCTAATTCACGGACTGGTTAGAGTATCAGTAGTCATTCTGTCACTTCATAGAATTAGAACTCTAGATCTTCACCTGGAGCTCCTCAATTTGGAGATTATGCCTTTCGGTGATTATTGAATTGATTGTTTATTAGATCTGAATAAACTTTAAACACCTGAGCCTTTGACTTTACAAGAGATTTTAAATTAAAAGTGCAGAATCACAACATATTAACCCAAATCATAAACATTCAAAGGATCTGAGTAGAGCTATTTCGCGCTTGTAAACTTCGAGTTCATCATCTTGTACTGGCGTCTCCAGTATTAATGGAATATTATCAAATCTTGAATCTGTCATTATAAATCTGAAAGCATCCAATCCAATTTTACCTTTGCCTAAATTCTCGTGTCTATCACGTTTGCATCCCAACTCGCCTTTGCTATCATTCAAATGACACGCTTTGAGATAACGCAGTCCAACTACAGAGTCAAATTCCTTCATCACATTGTCAAAAGACTCTGCAGTTCTAATATCGTAACCAGCAGCAAAGGCATGACACGTATCAAAACAGACACCAATTCTCTAATTCTACTCCGACTTGAACTCATCATTGATTAATGAAATCACGTCTGCAAGATCTTGGAACGATGCTCCTATGTGGTTCCCATGACCAGCCATATTTTCAAGTACAACGCATATCTTCTGAGTCTCTTTCAGTGCAGCATTTACATTGTCAGCGATAAACTGAATACATTCCTCTCTAGTGCAATTGCCACAGGAACTGCCAGGATGAATATTGTATAGTGAGATGCCAAGTCGCTCACATCGCTTCAAATCATCCAGGAAGTAACGGAAGCTTTTATCTCGCAATTCCTTATCCGGACTGCCAATATTGCAGATATACTAGCCATGTGGTAGTATATGCTAAGGAGCAATTCCACTATCCCTTAATCTCTCTGTGAATTATTACACGGTCGAGTCTTCCAGATCAGCCGCATCCCACTTTCTAGGCTTCGTGAACAAGGCGAACGCATTTCCATTCATAAGCAGAGAATTGCGGACCGACTTGAATAGTCCACCAGCAGCGGATACATGAGCTCCCACAAACTTTTTACTTCCAGACGGAATATGCAGCACAGGTACTAAATCTCCGCCAGTCAATTCGTCATCTCTGTTAAGTTTCGGATTAGGCAGCCGCTGTCGCTTCTTTACAGGTTTACTGGTGGCAGAATTTGGTTAAATGTTAACATCAGAGCTCAATGGAGTATTCTCTGATACTACAGATGAAGTGTCCAATTATACAGCTGCGGTTGACGCAAGACTTCTCTTTGCAACACTTCTCGTAACTCTAGTCATCATAACGCGTTCTCAGCAAGTGTTTTATAACAATAAAAAATACCAGGATATTCTTACTTTCGTATTATCGATAGAATACGATTATGTTAAAGAAACTTGCTACTAAATAATACAAATTTAATCTTCTATTTAGTAGTCCATGTAGAAATAGGAATAACAGGTGAATTATCTCGTGATTTCGTGTGTGACGTCGTATCAGGAGGTTGCTTTCGTACGGCGCAGCACTTTACAGCTATAACGATCGCTTCGTACATCCTGTTTAGATTCCCTCTTCTCTGAAGTAAATAAATAAATTAACAATCTTAATCAGCATTTATCGCTATGCTTAGAAGAATCTGGTGTTCAGTGGCTATAATCGCGATTTGGTAATGTGTTGATGCTGTGGCATTGTTCAAGAGAATCGTCAATGGCAGACCGCTTGAGTAACCTCAGCCTTTCTTGGCTAGCATTCAGAATGAAAAGGGATAGCACTAATGTACCGGTGGTCTGATCCAAGCTCCAGACGGAATTTACTCAGTGCTGACTGCTGGACACTGCTTTGCCGACAAGCCACCGCATACGGTGAACGGCAGATACTATGTGAGGGTAAACTTCTTAAAGCTGCGCGCGGTTGGCGACAATGATCAATCTGTCGTGTTTAAGATTAATAGTGTAAAAGTTCACGAGAATTTCACAATCTACGAAAATGGATAGACTGCCTTTGATATTGCACAATTATAGCTGATTCCGATAAAGATCTTTGAGAAGAACTTGAAATACTTGAAACCTATGAGTATTAACGCGTCTGATATTTAATTGGGTGCTGCAGGTGCTTAATAATCAAGTGGCGATGAAGACGGCAATGTTGTTGACAGACTGTTGAACAGATTTGAGAAATGGAATGATAAAAAGAATGGTGTCGAGGTGAATAATCCACTTAATGGAAAGTTGAAGCTCTCTGGATGGGGAGCTCTTGAAGCTGGGCAGTCATCTTCTAATCACGCCCAGACTCTGAATTTGGAACTGTCAAAGTTTTAATCTTGTGCTGATGCCCTGAAGTTTGATGGATCAAAGATCCCTCCGGAGAGTGTAATATGCGCATAGGGTCAAGATCTGAAGTCTGATTCATGCCAAGGAGACTCTGGCGGTCCTCTTTATGTTGATTAAGAGAATCCAGTTGCTATTGGCTTGACGGCGTTTGGTGATAGATGTGCTTCACTCAAGTTTGGTAATTTGCTCTTGCCAGCTAACGTCCCTGCCGTTTACACGAACATCTCGTACTTTCAGTCATGGATCAACAATAATCTCAAGTAGATGAAGAAATTAGAGTCACCATAACTGCGAAAACGCGACTTGAATAATCTCCTATCGCAATTTGGGGGAGTATCTAACATTTTGAAGAGTGATCACGTCAAGTCTTTGCTGCAGAACAATGAGATTCGCTCATCTGCCAACTCAATTGCAAGGTAATTCAATCCGGATTTTGACATTTCATAGGTTGACAACTTGGACAGTGCGTAGATCGATAATAACGCACAGAAAGCTCATTAATTCTACAACGAAAATCCTCAAGTCAAGAATCAGGTGAATGATTTGATTGGCCGATTCATGAAATTTTGAACTTTTTTAGTAGATGATTGATTAATTTAATTGAAGTTTTGGCTCTAATAATACCATCTTCACAGTCATTTTTATTCCAAATGTTTTATTTGAATTCATATATGAGTGAGCATAGACCGTGAAATTGGCAGCGCGATCATTCAGACAGTTCACGTAATGCATGTAGTAACGTTACATTAACAGTTCAGCTGTTTCAATCGTTCCAATCAGTGAGTAGAAATCTGCTTTATAATGACATCGAATGCCGTGCTCTTGTGACAGCTGATAGCTTTCCCCCTGCTAATAAACATTAGGTCCAAGATAGCTATGATAGCTCCAATAATATTACTAGTGATTAGTTTTTAGACACTTTCAGTGTTTGCTCTCACGGTTTCACTATATAAACGCGTCATTAATGGTGAACCTCTGGAGAAGCCGTTGCCATTTTTGGCCAGTATCTAATCTAATCAAAGCATGCACTAATGCGGCGGGTCCCTTATTACTGCCAAAGATGGTATATTCGCAATGGTCAGTGCAGCTCATTGTTTCCCGCCAGAATCGCGTAATGATATTCTGTAGCACAGCCATGTACGTATGAATTTCGTTGATCAAAATAGTACGAATCATGGCTCTTCTGTCTACTTTGATTTCACTAATGTGACTGTGCATCCACAGTATGACATTGCTGTGGCATAGTTGAATCCTTGGAAAGATTCAGTGCGTAATTTGCACAAGGTTGTGCCAATCTAATTGAATCAAAATCTTTCTAATCTGGGCAGTAGCATTAAAGTATTGCCTAATAAGCCTATTCAAACATCTCTTAATGCGTAAATGAATGCCAGTGTTGTACATCAGTAGGATCCTCTATACTAAACGATCTACGTTGCTGGATGGGGTGTATCTGACATTAACTCTTTCAAACCTTCGCGTTTAGCTTCAAAATTGCAAATGAGCCTCATTGAATATGGCAATTGCGACAACACGCAGACACAGGTAAAAGGCTTTGCTGATGATGAGTTGATATGTGCCATTGGTTAAAAGCCAAGTTCTGGTACATGTTTCGGTGATTCTGGTGGTCCACTCTATATTGATGACAATATGCCGTCACTTATTGGGCTGGTTTCTGCAAGTAGATATTCATGCGCTGGAATGAGCAACAAATGGTCACAGTTCAATGGTAGTCCTCCCAACTTATTCACAAGGATAGACGTCAACTTGCCTTGGATTTCCAAAGTTGTTTCAACCATGAAGGCCACCAAGACGATATGATCAGAGTAAAAATGTTAGAATAGACAATAGAATAAAATTAACTAAATTCTCAACATATAATAAGTTCAACAGACACCATAAAGTGATCAATTGAAGGTGTTTAAAAACACCATTTTGCAAGTATTATAATAACATACTTAGAGGACAACTCACATCTCCTAAGAAGCAGCACTCTTGGACTTCTTTGGCAGCAGAGTAGTGTGAATGTTCGGCAAAACACCACCTTGAGCAATGGTGACATCACCCAGCAGCTTGTTCAATTCTTCATCATTTCTGATGGCCAACTGCAAGTGACGAGGAATGATACGAGTCTTCTTGTTATCACGAGCAGCGTTACCAGCCAACTCCAGAATTTCAGCAGTCAAGTACTCCAGGACAGCAGCCAGATAAACTGGAGCACCAGCACCAATACGCTGAGCATAGTTACCCTGACGAAGCTTACGGTGCACACGACCAACAGGGAACTGCAGGCCGGCCTTGGTAGAACGGGACTTTGATGGTTTAGCAGCAGTATTCTTTCCTCCAGCCATTTTAGTGAATAAGTAAGTTGTTTATAAGAGAGTTGTATACAATTGTAATAGTTGTAAATTCTAAACACACACACGAAGAGAGGAAGAGAGAGAAGTTGAGGCGTCGCGAGAATTTGTTCGGCCGCGCTGAGAGTTTTCTCGTTTCACTTTTCTGTTTTCGTTCTTTGTCTCATTGACTCTCTCTGTGTGTTGATGTTTGTGTGTTTGCCCGTTTCAGCGATGAGGCGAGTAAAACCGTCGCTGAAAATCCAGTGGCTTATGGAGCGAGCGCTTTCTCTCTCTCTCTCTGTTGGTGCCGCTTGTGCAAAGACGAGAGCGAGAAACTGAAACGGAAACTTTCCAATTCGCGCCGAACAAGAACGCCGCCTCGACCAATTCACTTCTTTTCTTTGTTTTGTTACAGTGAAATAGTTTGTTAATTCTAATAACACATCAATATATTCAACAATATGCCTCCAAAGTTTGAAGCTGCAAAGAAGCCTGCATCCAAGCAACCTGCTGGAAAGAAGCCTAAGGTTGACGCTAAGGCTGGTGGTCGCAAGAAGAGCCGTAAGGAAAGTTACTCCACTTACATCTACAAGGTGTTGAAGCAGGTGCATCCTGATGTTGGTATCTCCAACAAGGCTATGTCTATTCTCAACTCTTTTGTCAATGACATCTTTGGCCGTATTGCTGGTGAGGCTGGTCGTTTGGCTACCTACTCCAAGAAGAGCACCATCAGCTCTCGCGAGATTCAGACTGCTGTCCGTCTGCTGTTGCCTGGTGAGTTGGCCAAGCATGCTGTCTCTGAGGGTACCAAGGCTGTCACCAAGTACACTTCCAGCAAGTGAGTGCTCATCTGTGTTGGTTTTTTTATATACACGCAAAATGGTGTTTTTAAACACCTTCAAATTATCTCTATTTATGAGTAATGGTTGAAATTATTTTGTTTTATTTCATTTGTGATTAGCATCTAATGCACAATATTAAATTTATTTATTCAAACTTTCATCTTCGCTTATGGCACTCGCTCTCCTCATCCTTTCCTGTTGGGACTTTCGCTCGCCTGCTCTCCAAACTGTTCCTCTCTTTGGCCAACTCATGATCGCCCATCGCCGTTCTGTGATCAACCTTAGTTCAAATTTTTCGCGCTTTGTCCATTCCTCCTCCAATCTCTACTATAATATTCGTATTGGTTATCAATATAATAATTAAAAGATTTAAAAATGCAGAACGACAAGGGTGAAATTATTGACTTATATATTCCTCGTAAATGGTAAGATTATTTATGCACCAGTTGATTGCTAATTCATCGTGTTACTCGTTTTTATTTGTAGTAACGCTACTAACCGCTTGATCACCTCTAAGGATCATGCTTCCGTACAGATCAGAGTGGCAGATGTTGATGCCAGTGGTAAAATGACTGGAGAGGCAAAGATGTACGCGCTCAGTGGATTTGTTCGCGCCATGGGAGAGGGTGATGACTCTCTGAACCGTCTCTTTTAGAAGGATGGTTACTTGAAGACTGTATTTGAATACTCACGTTGAATGGACGTCTTTATTGACGAAGTAATCATAAAAATGATAAATACATGGATTTGAATCTATTAAATGGTACTATATATTTGCTCAGCAATTTAGTAACGCGTCACATAATGATGGTAGGCAATCACGCAGAGATATGTCTTCGCCATCGACCAAAAGGAATAACGTCTTTGATGCTATCCATCCCTGTACAAAGCATCACCAGGCGATCGAATCCTATACCAAAGCCGGCAGTTCTTGGCGCGCCATATCTCTTGGACTCCAAATACGTATTGAGCGCTTCTGGTATACTGCCATCTTTCAACATTTGACAAATCTTCTTCTCCAGTTCAGATGACCGCTCTGTCGCAGTCCACCAATATCTATAATAGATATTGGTGGACTGCGACAATGCGCATTTATTTTATCGTGCAATTTTATTTTACGGATTTTTCTTCACTTTTTTCCGTATATAAAAAAATTTTTCGCGGGGCGCCGAAGGCGCCTACACGCGCGGAGCGCGTGGCTGATTAAAAGCGTGATTATCTTTTTCGCGTCGATTTTTTTTCGCGGACGGAAAAATTGATTCGCGCTTATAAAATTTCAAAATAGAATTTAAAAGAATGTCTGTGCAAATCGAAAATTATTGTGAAGAACAGCTTGGTTTTTATCAGCTCAGCCCAAGAATTATTAATTCCGCTTTTGGTGAAATTGAAATTTGGGATAATGAGGATGTTGAACCACAAATTTACAAGTTTGTGAAAAGATGTTTCTTTAATGGTATCTTTCAAAAACTATAGGGTGATTTGAAGACACAATTGATTAATTGTTTTTTAGAGTTTAGTATTGGTTCAGACCTTTTGAGCGTTTAAGGTTCTATCGATTACGAACAGTTTTAGATATTGGACGATTAAATTATGGTATTTTTTCATGACAGAAGCACATCTGAAGTTTTAGCTTGGTATCTTTAAAATGATGAATGGATGATTTTTGACATGATTTTAAGAAAATCTAACAGAATATTATGCACTTATAAAAATATTTGGGAATTTCAATTATCTTCTGATGATTTGAAAGAACCTACAATTGACTCTTTTTTTGATTATTAAATTGAAAATCATATTGAAGCCCCGCATGCTAATATAGTTGTGAAATATAGTGATAATGCTTACGATGATGATGATGACCCGGATTGGTTGATGAATGAGGGTTGGTAAGATGTTTTTTTTATAGTTGAGTCTGAGAACAAGGAGGAGTATAAGAACAAGTAGACTAATGATGATGACGATGAATTGAATATTTGAAAGGTAAAGAATCAAAAAACAAAAACTAAAAAAAATGAACCCCTTGTAAATTACAAGGGGTTTTTATTACGTAAAAAATTTTCGCGGGGCGCGAAGCGCCTACACGCGCGGAGCGCGTGGTTATTTAAAATAATTTATTTACTTGAAAGTAAAGTAAAGATGGGAAAACCTATTCACGCTTATAAACTTGTTTTACTTGAATAAAAGGTTAGTGGTGAACAAGAATGTGATATTAATTTACCGACTTTGAAATTTTATAAAGACTGTCATGTTAGATATATGGACGAATTTTTGCTTATACAAGAATACTGTATATATGACCCCAATGTAATAACAATTGAGCAGATAATTGAGGAATTAAAGAAAAAGGACGATATGATTTAACAAATCAGAGTTCTAAGTATTAAAGATGTTGACTATTCTAACTTTGACAATTGGAATGATGAAGTGAAGGACTACTTCTTCAATGAAAAATACTAGGTGCTCGAGCCGTTCTTTGAAATCTTGAAAACGGGCGAATGAGGAAACAAATTGATTTGATTATATAATTTTTTAAAGATGGATTAAAAGATGGATTTAAAGATGGATTTATATAAAGTATTAGAAGGTAAATATGGGATTAACCCTGAAGACGCAGCAAAATTAAGCAAAATGTTGAAAGGCACAGGATATTTTAGATAAGAATACAATATATTAAACCCTGGAGAAATACTAACTGGTGTAAAATATGAAGAAGATGATATTATTTAGTAATGCAACACTTTGATGTTTTATGTTTTATAAATGTCAAGTATATCTTCTCCTTTGTTAGAAAGATGTAAAATGACAGTGAATGGTTTGTTTGGAGATAATTGTGTTGATTTTGTTTTTAAACTTGCAAAAGAAAAGAAAGAAAAAGTTAAGGATTTTATGTATAAATAATTGAGTTCAATGATTCACGATGACCCGTAATAGTGTTAGTAAATTGTCCAGCATATCATGACAAATATTGAAAGTTATTCTGATTGAAAAGATACGAAAAGCCCAGTAGATTTATTATCTACTGGGCTTATTTCGTTAATGTAAGGGGAAGTATTCAATCGATAGATACACCAATCTTATCTTTAAGATACTATCCTAATTTCACTCTTGCTTAACTTAAATCTCTTATTTAACTAAAACAAGCATATACAGTCATCAATGAAAAAAAATCCAAATCATCCTTTATTGGGCTATTAATTGCCTCTTCAATTAAATTAACCCTTTTTGGATTACAATATTATAATCTAAAACTGAGAAGGTCCAAATGTTCTAATTAATAATCTCGTGTAATCCCATTAATTAATTGTTAAGACGCTTTCTAAAAATCATTATCTGTCAACATATTTACTATTACTTTACACTCTTTTGTTCCAATCAGGTTCGAATCAATTTTTTGGTTCTTGCTTTCTTTCAATTTCAGACTCAATTAAAAGAAACATCAAATGCTTTCACATTCTTAAGCTTTGGTTTAAAAGCGTATTGTGAATTCAAAGAAGGCTTTAATAGATAAGCTTTAGAATCTTTCTTTGATTCTTGTTTTGCATACAAGACTGTCAAGTAATTCGCTGGTTTACTCTTTCGTTTTACCATTTTTACTTTTAAGATTAGATAATAAAATTCAATACTATTCAAATATCAATTAAATCGTATAATCTTTATTTGGATTTACTTGTCTGAATTTTGAATCATATAGACTTAGTTGGATACTATTAACATTCTTCGTGTTATTGATTTCAATGTAATCATTGGAATCATCACTGAAATAACATATTTAATTGGTTTGTTAGTCACATATAATTGTTCCAAGAATATTAAAGGTTTGGTTGATAAGTTCTAAAGCTCCAATATTGGAGACAAGAAAGAGTTGTTTTATTCCACTTAAATCAATAGGTTCATTACCTACAATGCTTGCTGCAAAACTGTTAAGCTGTGAACTTTGAATACCTAATTCATAATACAAGTTGTTTGTTCCACTTACAAATTTAAAGTCTGTTCCAGAAATTGTGAGTTTGTTTGTTGGTGTGTCGAAAGTTGCTGTGTAAGTATCTACTCCATCCAATTCTAAAGCTGATTTTAAAGCTGTTAAGATTGTAGTGGATGTGTAATTACCTGGTGAAATTGTACATGTGATTGTTGTGGATGGATTAGCTTGCTCAACAAGATACAGCTTGTTGTTATGAGTGTCGATGTTGTAAAAAGTTAGGGGAATCATTGCACTCTTCAACTTTACACTTTTCACATTACTTATCTACTCTTTCAGAATAAATTCTGGATTCTAAATGCTTCCATTGCTTCTCAAGTTAGAACTAAGCACAATACTTTTCTTTTCAACAGACATTAATTTACTTTACCTTTACTATTACTTTACAAAATTAAATTTCTTTGTAAGTAAGGTAAGCGTAAGTGTAAGTGTAAGATGACACCACCTTTGACGAAGGAATAAGAGAAACTATTAGATAGAATTTACTATAAAAAGAAGTTTATGCTTGGAAGAGATAAACTATTTGCATACTTGAAAGAAAACTATGCAGATTCGGGGATATCTAGAAGGTAAGTGTAGAAATGGTTAAATTCATAGGAGACTTACTAAATTAATTTACAACCTCGTAAACGTTTAGCTACTAAACCAGTGGTGAGACAAAAGAAAGGTTACCTTTAAATAGACCTGATCGATTTTTCAAACCAAAAGGACAAGAGATATTCTTACATTCTAGTATGTATTGATGCTTTCACTCGAAAAGTAGCTGTTGAAGCATTGTATTCAAAAAGTGAAAAGGTGGTTTTAAGGGGTTTGTAAAAGTGTCTAGATAAGTTTGATAGAGTATCAGTTGTTTAGAGTGATAATGGAAGTGAGTTCAAAAACTAATTAATGAAAGAATACTTGAAAGGTGAAAGTATTAAACAAATCTTTTCAAAAGCTTATACACCTCAAAGCTAAGGTTTGGTTGAAAGATTCAATGGTACACTTAAAAGAATGCTGAAGAAATATCAAACTGCTAATAAAACTACAAGATGGGCAAGTGTTATCAAGTAACTAGTTGATAATTATAACGACAGCATTTAAGATACAACCAAAAAAACTCCAAACCAATTACAGAACCTTGAAAAAGGTGAAAAGGAACATGAAGATGTTGTTGAAAAGTAAAGAACTAAATTTTCAAAGAATAAACATTTTTCTACTTTGAATATAACTTTGAAAGTTGGAGACACTGTGAGAGTTGCACAAGTTGATAAAGGTAAGGGTAAGAAGCCGAGCAACTTTTCTACTGAGATTTACAAAGTTGCTCAAGTCTTTAGAAATCTTAAGAATGAGTTTGAGTTGGACAGTTATAAATTAAAAAATGATAAAGGTAAATTTCTAGAAGGTCGATACAATATATCTCAACTCTAAAAGATTGAAGTTGAAAATGAAGAAGAGTGAATATTCACTTCTAGTTTTCGCGAATTAATTAATTAACAAGTTTTTCTAATCTTGTTATTTTTTCCTCTTGTTCTTGAATACATTTTGTAAGGATAGGAATGATTTATTAATAATCAATACTTTTTACATTGTCTTGATTACCGTATACGAAAACCCGGTCTTGTTAAAGGTCTTGGTCAATAATTATAAAACCTTCACATTTCTTTACAATCTAAACCACTAACTCATCCCCATTCTCAAGAATCAATTATAATTTATGGTCCTTTTTCAGCTCTTTATTATCAATGAATATTTTGTTACGCTTACATTTAAACACCTTGTAAATGTTAGATAAAAAACCTTTAGTTTATTTAACCAAATGTTTAAGTTGTTGGTGGTCCTCAAGGTCTTACGCAATAAAACCATAACGTGATTCACAACCTTCTCTATAATAGTCTCTCATTTTATACTTTGAAGGTGTTAGACAATTAACTATTTGTAAACCATTCTCAAGTTTTTCAATATCCTTTTTAATTCTTGCGTCAGAATAAGCATAAAATTCTGTAGCTAAAATTATACCATCTGTTTTGATTGAGTAATCAAATATTCCGTTGGACAATCCGGATGAATTAAAAGAGTAGTAAGAATATACAACCGTTGAAATTGTAGACAAACCCCCAGTCACAGTTATACTACTTTCAAAAGTCGTATTACCTTCAAACAAAGAAGTGCCGTTAACTTTCAAATTCAAACCACAATTGATAGACTCACCAACTCTAAAATTCTTAGAAACAGCTCCACCTCCTCTGACTTGTAAACTACCTGAAGACAGATTAAATGAATCATCTAAACCCGATACTAACAATTAATCACTGACTTCACTATTGGTTATTAAAGAGCTTGGTGCGATTGTAGAACCTTCAACGACCAAATTTTTACGTATTTTCACACCACCTAAAGTTTCTAAACACCCATTACTGGAACCTGTATTTGAGTCTGTAGTATTGGTAATTGTTAACTTACCTCCTAATGAAAAAGTGGAGCTTATAGTTAACGAATTCAATGTTGTAGCTCCTGAAACTGTTAAACTACTTGAGCTTAAAGAAGTTGTTGTAGTTCCTTGGAGACTTGTAGTTCCTGAAACTGTTAAACTACTTGAGCTTAAAGAAGTTGTCGTTGTTCCTTGGAGACTTGAACTTCCTGAAACAGTTAGACTACTAGAGCTCAAAGAAGTTGTTGTAGTCCCTTGGAGATTTGTGGAACCCCCAACATATAAATTCTTCACAACACCTACACCACCTTTAACTTGTAAACTTCCCGTGGTTGTAGACGAACTTTAATTTTCATTACCTACGAGTAGTTGAGCTGATGAAGCTGTTCCTATCTGTATAATACTGTTTGCTCCATCTGCGTCAGAATCCAAGTAACACTTTGCTGTAGAACCATCACTGTAAATGTAAAAGTTTGAATTGTCAAGCTGTGTTTTGAAAGCGTAGTTGGTAATTGAATCTGAAGTGGTATTCTAAACAATAGTTTTTTACAAGTCTGTAAACCCTGTAACTGTTAAACCGCTATAGGTTAAAGCTGAACCATTTATAACATTGAGATTGTAAACTGTGAGTGTTTACGTCCCAGCATTGTAAGTAAAATCTGGGTCTTGTTCAAGGTTTCCATACAACACTTGATTTGAATTGAAACTTGTTTTACCTGTTCCACCGTTTGAAATACTCAAAGGGTCATTTAAAGTGAGTGTATCAGCTGTAATATTTTTATCAACTGTTAAATTTTCAACTATTTCTACATTACCATTTGAAACTATATTAACACCCTTCCCTGAAGAACCTTGTAGTCTCAAACCAGCATAGTCGTTTCGTATAGTTGCTGTGTTTTCACCACCGTCGGAGGTCCTTTCACTTCCATTAAAAAACAAGTTGAAATTGTTTCCAAGGTCATTACCAATTGAAAGAATACCATAACCTTCAGGGTTTGTATTCTAGACATTCAAAACTGCTCCGCTTGTAGAACTGTAAGATGTAGTTATATCACTACCAGCTACTAATCTGCCCGTTAAAAATACACTGCCACCATCAATATCACCATTACTTTAAATACCATCGGTTGTAATAAAGTCACAAGTAATAGAATCACAAATGATATCTGTAGCTGTAATAACTTCACAATCAATATCTCCTAAAAGTGAATTTCCATTGACTTGAAGGTCTTCAGTTTGTAGTGAATCTGTTATTAAAGAGTCAAAAGTTCCTGTTTAAGAAACATTCAAGTCTTTGGATATATTTACATTTCCACTAGATTGGATGTTTATTCCAAATCCATTACTAGATTGAATATTAACTTCACCATTGTCATTACGAATTGTTGCATTGTTAGCGCCTCCATCGCTTGTTCTGGTTGAAGAGTTAAGAAAAAAGTTGAAGTTCTCACCAAGGTCGTTACCAATTCTAAATATTGATATAGCACTTGAACCTGAATTTGTGTTTTACAAACTCATCCTACTAGCCCCGTTGATATTCATAACCTGTACAATGTCCTATGAACTTATAATGCCTTGACAAGTAACTAATTCACTTGTAATGTTTTCACAAGTAATTTCTTCAACTGTTATGTCCCCAGCTGTAAGTGAACTATTAAAGGTTGTAGAGTCATTAAAAATTACAGGAGCTTCAAAAGTTGTGTCAACGTGACTAAAGACTTCATTACCGATTTGAAACAACTTTTTAAACACTCCAGCAGCACCTTGACCAAGATATGTAAGTATAGGAATATCGCTGTCTGTGGAATCTAGTATATCTTCTTTATCCGCTGTCTGAAGTAATTGGATATTGTAGTTGCCTCTTGTATAGTCCAAGTTAAATTCATTAGTATCATCAGAACCCCAGAAAAGAAGTGATTAACTACAGAGTATATTATTATGAAAACTAGTTGTAGATGTAATCGGTTAAGTTTCGATTTCAAAAATTGGGTCATCATTTTCATCAAGCCCGGTCTATACAATCTTTTACCCAACACTGGGAATTATTTAATCATTAGTGTCAAATATGTTGTTTCCACCTGGATTGTTTCCGCAGTAAACATAAGCACCTGGTAAAGTGTAGATTGTCTCTGGTAAATCTGGGTCTTTTTCTTATCCGATGTAAAATAGCCTAGCCTGTGAAACACTTGAAATAACATTTTACTAGGCTTATTCTAAGGTCTCGTCTAATGCAATTGCACCTGTTATTGTTCCAGCCAGCCCGAACAAACCTGATATTGCTGTGCCGATTTATGTAAGGGTCAATTGACTTTACAAAGAACCCAAACCGGCTTGAATTCCTTGTAATTGTGTTTGGATTTGATTTATACTGCTTTACAAAGTTTGACCGCTTATTTAAGCCCCTGTTATGGTTATACCACCTGTACCAGTCAATGAAATACTGAATTGTTTACTACTTAAACTCAACCCTGTTCCGGCTGTAAAATTACATTCGTCATCCACATACTTTTTAGTAGCTGCGTGAAGGTCTGTTGTCGGTGCTTTGACCGTTAAAGCCCCTAAACATTCAACGTCGTCTTGGAATTCACAATAGTCAACAACCGTCAAGTCTTAACAAGTTGTAGAACCCAAAGTTGTTATAGCAGTTGTAGTCTGTGTAATGTCTGAATTAAATTAACTTTCATTTTCAACTGTAAGGGTTTAACCTACAAGATTTTAGAATGAAGCTGTTTTGTCAGCTGTGGTTTGATTGATATCAGCTTCAAATTCCGCGTCTTCTAAAATGTTTAAGGTTTGTCCTGTAATACCTTAGAATATTGCTGTAGCATTCTCTGTTTCTTAATAGATATTTCCATTAAAGTAAGAATCTTCTTCAACTGTCAAGTCTTTTAAAGTTGTGGACTACAGAGAAGTTTATACACCTTCACCCACAGTTTAATTGATCGAACCATCTATATCTAATGATTTGCTGATAATAACTGTCTAAAGTGTAGTTTAACTAGTCTCACCGTTTTGTATAATGTCCTTTTCAAATACACAGTCGCCTGTAAATCCGCTGTCTTCTTAAACTTCAAGGTCTTTTAAAATTGTAGATTAAAGTGTAGTTGTGAATAGACCTTCTTGACTAACGTCACCTTGAAATGTAGAAGTTTCTTGAACGGTAAGATCTTTTACAGTTGTGGACTACAGAGAAGCTTATACAGATTCTCCAATTGTCTAATTAATTGAACCATCGATATCAAGGCTCTTACTAATTATAACATTTTACAGAGTTGCTTAACTCGTTTCACCGTTTTGGATAATGTCCTTTTCAAATACACAGTCGCCTGTAATTCCAACGTCTTCATTGACTTATAGGTCAGTTAGAATTGTTGATTAAAGAGTAGCTGTAAATCCAGTTTATTAATTAATGTTTTAAAACACTTCTAGATTCTGCAGTTCAACATCTCTTAAAGTTGATTATCCACCTTCGTTTTAGGTTATGTTATTAATCGTCATATTTCCCTGAAAATCACTTGTTTCTTGAACATTGAGTGTTCTAGTCGTTGTATCGTTTTGAACATTTAACAAATTCATTTCAACGTCTTGAAGAGTGCAACTACTACCTTCACCCTATTATTCGATAGTTCCATCGATTGTAAGATTTCTTAAGTATGAATCACCACTTGTTTATTCGATATCTGCTGAAACTGTCAAGTAGTTATTAACGGTGAGATCAGAACTTAAAAGTGTGTCTATCTCTACACTATCACTTCCAAAGTTTACACGAACCCCACCAATACTAGTTAACTCACCGAATGTATCCATAAACAGAAAACTGTTTCTATACGGAGGGTCTTTTAGACTGAGTGAATTGTTAACTAACGGGTTGAAAAGTGAAAGGAAACTAGGATTTTCAAAATGGTTTGAATTGACATTTAGTTTGTAAATCTTCACTTTATCAGCTTATTCAAAGGGAACGTTGAAGAAGTCAAGTACAGTACTGACTGGAAAACCGGTTGAATCTACAACTTGTGAAATACTGTATTCCTCTAATGGGTCTAAGAAGTTAGAGTAACCAAAATCATCATTTACACTTAGTATACCGTCCTAGACTTTTAAAGAGTCATCGTAGTTCAATGTGAGATTGTTGGTATCGTTAAAAAATATAGGTTCTTGAACATTGTTGAAATTCAATTCGGTTACATTAGCTGTTGTAGTAGTCAGTTCATTAGAGTTTAAAGTATCTGTTTAGATATTTTCACTGTTTGTAATATTTTCAGTTTCCAAGGTTGTTATATTACCTTCATCAGCTTGAAGTGATGAACATTGAACATTTAAACCTATAGCGTCCACAAAATTTATACTGTTTGAATTTATATCCGTGCTTGTTAGATTTGTAATAGTTCCTGTTGTAGCTTCAAAAGTATCTGTTTAGATATTTTCGCTGTTTGTAATATTTTCAGTTTCCAAAGTTGTTATATCCGCTGTTGTAGCTTCAAAAGTATCTGTTTATATATTTTCAGCATTTTGAATGTTAGTAGTTTCTAAATTTGTTATATCCGCTGTTGTAGCTTCAAGATTTTGTGTAATCAACTAATTTGCTGTAAGATTCTAAACTTCCAAGTTGTGGATATCTGCAAAAGTCGAAACCAAACTTTCAGTGTTTAGCTCCTGTAAGAAATTCAAAAGTCCTCTAATGTTCTTTTTAAACATTATTTTCAGTTTACTTACTAGTAAACTAAGGATAAAAAATTATGGGTTAGAGTTTAACTCAAAATTAGATTTTTGTAATATAAAAGTTTTTAGTAGATTCGTAAAAGTATTAAAAGCTTCATAAACGAAGCTCTGTGATTTACGATATATTTGACAATACCCTTGGAATAAGTTAAGGGTTTTTATCAGGTTTCAGTGCTTTGTTTATTACTCTTGACGATTTTTACTTGAAAAATTATGTGTATTCGACTCTTTTGTTTCTAAGTAGTTTCTTGGCATTTTTGTAATAGTTATTACAACTTTAAAAAAAATCGCAATTAAATATTGAGTATATGAAGAAGTTTGACAATTTGTAGACCAAGATTTAGAGTTATATTGATGTATAAGATTACTCTTAAATCTAATAGTTTTATTAGTAGATTTAAAATGAATATTAAGATTTGATAACTGGTAATCCAGCGATAAGATAGTGCCTAGTGTTCCGGTGTGTTTAGTATTAAAATTTAGAGTGAATTTTTTCAATATTCAATTTTTTCATCAAACTTTTTGAATAGTCTACAATCTCTTTTATTTTCGCAATTTATATTTAGAAAACTGTATGGCTCTTTCATCGTTTCTTTAAAGATTTCGTAAAAGTCTTGAAACGAGATACCATTATTATTTTCTTGATAAATAGCGTCAATCTCTTTCTTTGAACCAGAATCAAAGAGTAAAATTTAACTATTATTTAGCCTCAAAGGCTTCGGCAAAGCAAAGTAACTTTGAGATATGAAAATTATACTAATATTGTAGTGTCTAGATTTAAACAGGAAATCAATAAACTCTTTACTTTTCAAAATCTTTGATTAAATACTATCATCCATGACGATGAGAAAATGGTCTGCAAAATCTTTTCCAAAGGCTTGTATTACTTTTTTCTATCTTTCAATTATTTCTTGTAACCTGTCAAGCGTTAAATATTCTAAAAAGTCCTCGTCATCCATCTCCTTTTTCTTAAATTCCATTTCATCCTCTTCAGTCATTTTCACCATCTCACCTGGAACTTTCATAATCTTCTTTTCTTCTTTTTACTACTTTTTGATTTCCTTTTTGATTCTTTTGTACAACTTTTTGTTTGGAGTAAGAAGATTCTTGATGTCTTTTAAACTTTACACCTTTTCATCAAGTTTGGATGTGGGCGAAACCCAAAGTATTTTGGTGAATTACCCTTTTAGTTTTTCTTCGTCATTCAACATACTTATTAAAAGTGTAGTTTTTCCACTTTTTTTTTGGGCGCATATATAAATCGAAAAAGGTTTTGTACAAAGGCAAGAATCCATTGTTAAAAAATTATTTTATTCTTAGTAGATTAACAACAAAAAATAATTACAGTATTTAAATGAGTGGTTTTGATGTATCTGATAGTATGTTGTACTCACCTCCAAGAGTTGACATATCAGGTGATGTGAATAAAGTTAGTTTTCAACCGATTCAAGGCTAGGAATTCTTGCCCGGCGGGACTATTAAAATTCGTGTGAATTCACAGAATGAGTTTCTACGTCCAAGCAAAAGTTATATAAAGGCTCGTCTTCGTTTGACGGGAGGTGCTACGAAAGCAGCTGCGGCTATTACAATTTTAGGATGTTCAGCAGTTTTTGAAAGAATTGTTACAAGCATTGGAGGCAAACAAATCGAAGATTTGTAAGAATATAATAACCATTGTGCTTTACAGTATAAAAGAGCTCCTGAAACTTAAAAGAAATTGTTGAAGCAACTTGAATTTTATAATGACACTACAGCGTTGAGTGGTTCAGCTGATAAGTATACGAATGGTAGAGTATTTTGTCATGCTCTTAGAAATTGTATTGGAGAATTAGAATATGACTTGCCTTTACCTTTCTGTAGAGACCTCGAGTTTGAATTTACACTTGCTCCTTTGAATACTTTACTTGCTGAGTTGGGTGCGACGGGGCCTGATAGAACAGGTTCTACAGGCTATATAATTGATCAAGTTGAATACGTTGCTGAGATGATAAAACCAGGTGATGATTACTTGAGAGATTTCAATGAAGGTTTGAATCGCGGTGCTGTTCCGATGATTCCAATGACCATTTGCAGAGTTTAAAAGATAACTGTAGATGCAGTGAGCGATTAAGAACGTCATCTACCAGTTGGATACTTGTAGAGTATGAACCAAGTTTTAGGTAATTTTAAGGCTAATGCAACTTTGAATAACCCTCTTGTAGATGCTTTTGACAACGATACTTCTGCAAATCTGAAGAGTTATTCATTTAAAATTGGTTCTTAGACGTATCCAAGAAACAAGTTTGTTATGTGTAATAATGATGTTTCTGAAGGCGCTGTCGATCCAGAGTTTGTTATGACTGCCGTATCAGCGTATGGTTCGCAATTTCCGAGTTTTAACTAAGACGATATCACTGCTAATAAAAGTAATTTCGTGTACTATAATTGGTAAGCTTCTGATAAATTTGGAAGTGGTTCACCGACATACAACGGTGGTTTTCATATCAGAACACAGTTTACATCTGCACCAGCTGGTACTGAACGTTTTGTACTTTACATTTACAACTCGGCAGTTTTGGGAATCACATCAACAGAATTGAAGTTGAATGAAGAGACTTTTAATTTCGTTTGAAAGTTTTTTTCTTGACTTGAAAGTACAGGATGTTTGTTAACACTTTTAAAAGTGCGTTTTCTGGTGGGTTTAGCAGGGGTTAAATTTTAGGCAAGAATTTCATTCAAAAATCTAGAGGATTTTTGAAGAGTGGGTTGCTTGGACTTTAGAAAGTTAATGAGATTTCTTAGAGGGTTTCAGCTGGAAGCAAATAATTAAAGTAGCTTGGAGATGTTGCTTTGCCGCAAGAATACAAACAACAAAGTAGAGAGTTTTTTGATGGTGTTGATAAAACTGCTCAAGGTGTTTCTGGGTTAACTTATAAACTTTATAAAGCTGGTAATGAATTAGCATCTTGAAAACTTTAATTTTTTTTACTTTGATAAATATTAAAGTAAAAGTAAAATGTTTGCTGTATCACTTTAACGTTAAGCAGGTGGTCCGTAAAAACTAGAAAGTCGTAGACCTCAGTATAAAGTCAACGAACCGTACCCGTATACTAATAATGAAAAGGAGAAAGTTTTAACTGGTCTTATCGCGTAACCACAAGTAAATTACCAAACTACTAGAGAACCTCAAGACGATAAATACGATAAACAAAGTCGTAGCTTTTTCAAAATCAAAGGTGAGATTGAAAGAGTTGCCCAAGCTTAAGAAAATCTTGGTTATGTCTATCCTTACAAAAGTGTTGTGGGCATTCCAAAAGCTACACCATAAATGTAATAAGTGAAATTTGTTTAAAAATAAAACAGTCCCTTGACTTAAAGGTTCAGTTAGTTTGATAGGTTTTACAAATCAAGTGCTCTGTCAGCTTTGGAAGACCCACTAGGACCTGATTTAATTAGTTAGTTTAATATCCAAGCTATTAAACCGCATGATAGAGTAGATGTTAAAAGAGTTATGACTAGAAAGAGTAAACCAGCACCTATTCAAACAGGTTAAAGTTTTTCACAGCCACCTAGTTAAGGAAGTTCGAGTGGTGCTGGAACACCTCCATTTTAAACACCTACAAAAGATAAAAGCTATTCAAGTGTTGCGCAAAGTCCTCCGAAGAAGAAAGACCCTACTAGAAACATAACGTTTGGAAGAGGCGGACCTTGAAAGCGTTTGGAGGTGAATAAATTTCTACAGTTAAAATTAACTGTAGAAATTTTTTACGTTTCAGAGTAGTTTTACAATTTGGTTTACAAGTTCAGGCGGTAAAGTCTCTGTAATCTTGTTTTTAGTTTTTGAAATTAGAGTTTATCTAAACAGCTTTTAATTTTGTTCAACGTCAATACTTTCAAAAAGGTCCATAAACTTGTCAAAATCTTCACGAGTTAGTGTTTGTCTCAAGTCATCATATGATTTATCAAAAACTTCCTCTAATTATTCTTCTCCTATAAATATACTTACTCTTACTGTATCGGAGTCAATCAAAGTATAAATGGAATCTCTAGTATTAACGTGGAATTTAGTATGGTAATCGAATCTATCATATTAAACAAAGTAACCATAATCTTTAAAATAATGAATTGTTAAATGATAGTCTGTATTATTTATCTATATCACTAATCTATGAACCATTTTTACTGTCTTTAATTTTTACCTTAAGATAATTCAATTTTTAGCTTTGAACGTTTCAGAGTAGTTTTACAATTTGGTTTACAAGTTCAGCTGGTAAAGTCTCTGTAATCTTGTTATCAGTTTTTGAAATTAGAGTTTGTCTAAAAAGTTTTAAGTTCTTCTCAACGTCTATATCTTCAAAGATATCCATAAACTTATCAAAATATTCGCGTTCTATTTCACCTTCAAAAAAATCACTGTAAATATCAGCATCATCCAAAGAAATTCTTACTGTTATATCAGTAAATCCATCATTCATAATCGGTATAATACCAAACAATGAATCTCTTCTAGACATTTTGAATTTTATATTGCTTTCAGGCTGATGTCGTTAACCTTCCGGTGATCTTATATAACCATTAAATGTTACAGTTATAAAGTAACCGTAATCTTTAAAGTAATTGATATCGTATGTTGTTGTATTGTTGATATTTATATCCAATCTTGTATCTTCTCTTTCTTTTACTTCTATCTATAATTTATGAACCATTTTAACCGTTTGTTTAATTTTTTGAATTTGTTGAATCAATTTTAGAATTTTTTCTTCAAGAGTTTGGCTTGAAAAATCCAGTTATTTTTTGTGGTTCACGTTTTAGGAGATCCCCAATTTCATCCATATCCCAAGGTTTGTCTATATACCTCTCAAAAAAATCTACATCTACATCACGTCTATTACTGATACCAAATCTCCCCCAGACCCACGGATAGTTAATATACTTTTCAATAAAGTCAAGTGAAAGATTTCGAGACAAATAATTCCAATCCCAACACTCATCGTGATACTTTTCAACAAGATAATCCTCAAGAATGAATTTAGAAACATGCTAATTTGTGTGAATCAATAGAAAATTTATTCTACCAGAATGTTTCTCAATGAAATCCAGGGGAGCTTTCCTTGTTATGTAATCCCAATCCCACTTTCTATTTTCAGGATACTTATCAACCAACTTTAAATAATCGTTCATTTTAAATGATAATTGAAATTTTACAAGACCGATTCAATTTTTAGACGTCAAGGTCAAAAATCTTGTTGGCAGGGGATTTTTTGGTTGTCCTAGGAGTAAAACTTCGGGGCTCCCTAAATGTAAGTAGGAGGAAAAGACCTTGGACATCAAACCCATTAAATTTTCAAAACTTTCTTTTATTTATAAAAACTTTTAATTTTTTTTTTTACTTTTTTTTTTTATTTTTTATATAAAATCTATATATTTGCAAATTTGATGTCCTTGATGTCCTATTAATATATATATAAATTATATATAAAACTATAGAGTAAAATACTGCATAAAAAATATAAAAATATAATGAGCTCCGGACATCAAGAAAAAAATCTGGATGGTTTTAGGACATCAAGGTGTTGTCCATCTTTCTGTTTTTTTTTTCATTAAGCCGGCTTTTCCCATTGTAGTTTCACCTTTCGAGTTGTAGACTTCTTAAAAAACTCAATATCTCCCCTCCACATCTTCTTGAACTACTATCCAAAATGCCGAGAGTCATAACGCTTATAAACACCTCTATAACCTTCTTCATCATAAAATCTTGTATAAGCTTCATAAAACTATTTACTTGACATTTCAAAATATTACCCATTAGTTAAACACTCTTCCAACTCCTTCAACTTTTTATTATAACTAGGTTCATCAAATAACATTTCATTAAGGAGTAATTCTATTTAACCTTCTTCCAAAGACTTTATGAATTAACCAACACTTGAATCTTCCAAGATTAAATCACGTTGTTCACCAGTCTTGATAATCTTTCGGGGGTTATAATCGGTAATGTCTCTGTCTTTAAAGAAGCTATATACTTTATTACCAAATTCAGCGTTATCAGTGATACTATGAAGTGTGTCAAAATATTCAGTGTTTTACTTGTATTTACTGCTTGATACAAAAATGTTGTGTCTTCTATCGCTTTCCTCTATTTTCACAGGAACTCTTGAATTGGTCAAAAACACAAAATTGTTGTAATTCTTACAAGTAAATGCGTTAGTATGCATCTTTCTACATTCAAAAGTTAATCCAGTGATTGCTTACTTGATATGACTGCACATACTATTAAAATCCATACCAGAGCTTGCTTCTTCAAGAACGACCAAGAGTTGATTGTATCTAGAAGAGTTGAAATCACCAAATACATTTTTTGAATTGTCTTCAAACTTACAAATACTCTACCCAAATACAAATTCTCTTAAGTATTCAAAAACGTAAGATTTACCATCACCCATATCACCGATGATAACTAAACTTGTTTCATTTCTACCCCTCTGAACTATCTAAGCTATCCAGTTGAGTATCAAATCATACTTTTCTTCATTCTCATTACACAATACGACTTTCAGGTGGTTCAAAAATGGTTAAATGTCTTCTTCACTAACTTCAGGAGTGTATTAACCTTAAAACCCCTTAAACTTGTTAATAACATTATTTTCACATTATTCCCATGGTTCAAAGACAGTTTCTTTGTAAAGTGAACATTTTAAAAACTAAATCAACTGACTAACATTACTTTTATCTAACTTGGCTGAAAAATCTCCTAATCTGTTATGAAACTCCTTGCTTTTAGTAATTAATTCGTATAATTTCTTCCCACTAACATCATCAACCCATTCACCATCCTCAAGAAATTTAAACAACTTATCATTTACATCATAATAAATCTCGTGTTTAAACATTTCAGTAAATACTTATTCACATTAAATGAGTTTTGTAATCACTTTTGGAACTTTGAATTGGTCAAAGTCTTTGAAAGGATGACTAAACGGTTTCCTTTCAAGATTAAAAAATTCAAAACCAAATATTTACTTGAAACTTTCACAACATTTCATCATGTCCAAATCACAACTTCTATCTTTTGGGTGTTTCTTTTATACTTGTATTCCGTCATGAATCAATACATCTACATTCCAGTTCATTTTTTCAAAGTAGTTTACAACAAATTGTAAAATCTTATGTTCAAAGTGATTCAAGACAATACTAAAAACCTGTGATTCTTTATCCTTGGGTTTTACTAATTCCTTAAAGTTTTCTCTAACCAACTTTCTCAAGTTTATCAGTTCTGCTTCTAATGGTTTCAGTATTTCAAATTTAACACTTCCACAGTTCAAAACTCTGTTGATTTCAACCTTTGCCTCGTGTCTTTACAACTTGCCCTATTTCATAATTTCATCAAGGACTTACTCACGATTCACAATGTAATGTTTAAGATTTTCAGCATTGTAATTCAACTTCTTACTTAATTCGTAAAGTAATCTGGGATGAGAATTTACAATATCTACGTCGTAGTAAATAGGTTCACTTAAAAATCCTCTTATCTCTCTTGAAAAGGAACCAAGACCAATACCACCGCGTGGGTATAGTCGACCTTTATCTTAATTCTTTCCAATACAATACTAAATTTTAACTACATTGTCTCTGTTCTTACTCTTGTTTCTCCAAGTTTTCAAGTCTTCTTTGGCTTATTGTGAAATTTTATCACTTGTTTAGAGATACATAAATCTATTGACATCAATAACTTCGTATCTCTTGTAGTTGAAGTCTACTTGTTCGTCGGTTTGAAAGAAATTCATATTATGCTTACGATATTAATATTCCTTTAAATAGTTATATAATACGATATATACTTTTTTATAAAAATAAACGGGCTTATCCAACACGTTTAAAAAAATAATTTAATTTACAATTAATAAACTATTTAAAGAATAAAATCTTATTCAAGGTAAGTCAAAGGAGTAAAAATGACAGGAGATTATAACAAACTACTAAAAGTCAAGAATGACAAGCTAAAATAAAGAAAGATTGTGGAGGAGTTTTCTACGCAACTTTTAAATTTACGTTCTCAAATATAGGCTTATACTATTAAAAATTACATTGGATTTGAATTCTTTACATTGTAATAGCTTTATAGGTGTTTTATCAATAAACACCCCGACGCAAAGATAACTCAAAAAATGTTCTCACAAATCATTGGAGAAGTGTAGGGTGATTTTGTAATTACAACAAAGAATATTAACAAAATACCAAAAACTGGTATATTGTTAAAAGTGTGAGTGTTGTAACTAAATTATTTAATAGTAAAATTTTACTATTAAAAATGAAAAGATTCAAATAAAACAAGGAAATTTCTTCATTTTTTCACTTTCTTCCCGCGTGATTCAATTTTTAAATAATTGATTATTCAAAAATTCCACATCATTAAAAAATCAGGCAACGGAATTCTTGAATAATTCAAAAATCAGGCAACGGAATTCTTGAATAATTCAAAAATCAGGCAACGGAATTCTTGAATAATTAAAAAATCAGGCAACGGAATTCTTGAATAATTAAAAAATCAGGCAACGGAATTCTTGAATAATTAAAAAATCCGGCAACGGAATTCTTGAATAATTAAATAATCCGGCAACGGAATTCTTGAATAATTCAAAAATCGGCATATTACTATCTACTAGAAAATGTATAAATTCACCAACTCACTATCATTTCTTTTCTTTCTCAAAGTAATCTAAAGAAAGAAATGGCAAACTATTAACGCTTAACTGCTCCTGGGTCTTTGGAAGCTGATACTTCTCGTCATGTTAACCGTATTGAAAAGCAAATCACTAATTTGTAATTGAGTATACTGAAATTGATGGAAGAATGTTATACTAATCCTGAGAGACGCGAAGGTATCATTGCATAGCTTTCAAGACTGAGTTTAACGGTCAATAACTTGTTTGACACTTTGCAGGACTTAAGCAACGCTAGCGGTTGGTTGAGACATTAGGAGGATGGTCATTAATAGGTTGCTCAGTTGCTTGCTAGTAAGGATTTCTTTGGAGACCGCAACAAAAATCCCCAGAGAATGACTGCCCCGCCTGCACCGGCTATGATAACTGATACTAAAGCTCCAGTTAAGATTGTGGCTCTTATCACTGAAAAAGGTGAAGATAGTGGTGTTAGTAGTGATGGTGGTAGTGATGGTGGTGGTAAAAGTGTTTTGGGTAAAAGTAAGAGCTTTATTTTTGATGATTTGATTGACGAAATCAATAAGATCAATTCTGAAAGCAAGAAGTGAAGTGTAAGCGGTGAAATGGTATGGTGCGGTGAAGTGAAGTGAATCAATGAAATAATTGTCAAATCTCGTTTAATTTTTTAATTTTTAATGTAGTGTAAATATTACCACCACCGGCCATTAATTTTTTAGCGCTCTTATAGTTTAATGGTAAAACAGTCCTCTAATAAAGGATAGATATAAGTTCGATTCTTATTGAGAGCAAAAAATTAGATGTAAATTTTTACATCTAAAAATAGCTGATTCTTTGATTATCGAATTTTCAATGTTTCAATCTCAAATTTAGATAAAACCAATCTTTATCTAAATGTTTCATAAAAAAATCAAAAGTTATATCACCCCTTTAACTTATTCCACCTCTACCCCAGACCCAAGGTTATTCTATATTTTACTCAATGAAGGAGAGTGGTAAACACTATGACAAGTAATGCCAATTCCAACCCTTATCTAAATGTTTAACCACAAAGTTCATACTTTCATCTTTCAGATACATACCATTGTCAGATTCATTCTCGTAAAAATTCTTATTACAAGTTAGCTCTTGAAAATTAACTCTATCAATATGCTTGTCTAAAAAATATAGCGGAGCCTCTCTTGACAGAAAATCCCAATCTAATTTATCTAATTAACTATCCATTTTAATGTAATAAAACTTTAATATTATTTTGACAAACGAATCACGTTCGATAATCGACTTTTCAATCAGCTGATTTTTTGATTGTTTTAATACCCTGTCTCCAAAGTTTTAAAAGTTTCGTATTACATCTTTGTTCAATCAAAACTGTAAAATATTTTTAAATGAATAAAAGCTCTCTAAAATTTTAGAGAGCTCAATCTATTATCAACCCAGTCACTATTTTTGTCCGTAAAATATTACATAAATATTCGCTGCTTCTTTAACATTCAGGTTAAACTCTTTCATTATGATTTTAAGCTATCTACAATTATCCAGAGTCTTCTAATCTTTTTCTTAATCTTAAGTTTATAAAAGTTCTTATAAATTTTGATGTATTTCTTCTACCTCTACGTGTTAATCGCCTTCGTCTGAAAAATCCATGCTGCATTCTTCTTCTTCAATTTGTTGTTCTTACACAACATTTTAATTTTCAGATTAACGCAATAGTTCATTGCTACAATTATAAACTGTTTACTAGACTTCTAAGCTATGATTCATTTGCTTTGCAAGCTCAGCCCTTTGCTTTCCTTGTTAACAAAGAGGAAGCGTAGAGATTTCATTTTCATTAAATTTTATCCAACTTTATCTAAAGTCATTCACACTTAAAGGTATCTCAAGAACTTTAAAACTCATCTCTTATAAACACCTCGTATGCGAACCGTTAAAAGAATTTCTACTTTTTACTGGAATGATAAAAGATTCTTCTTCCAAACCAAAACTTAACAATTTTCTTACCAATGACAATGTCAATGCGTTCATTTTGGTGTTTTTAACAACACTCCCAGTTTTGTTTAAAGGTGGCCAGACAATTTCATCATCAACAATATTACTAAACTTCAAGTTGAATACATCTGCACGTTTAGCGGGATAGTTTAAAAAGATATCAAGGCAGAAAAGTCGTGAAAGAATTTAATAGTTTTGTGAATCTTTATTGTTCTCATAACAACGTTAAAACTTTTCCCTCAAAAATTTCAAATCATAAACTTTTTTAGTATCTTCCTTTCGCTCTTGTCTTTCGAGATTTTCCTACATCTTTTCATTTTTTAACTATTCGGACATTTCAGGAGTATCTTATCCAATTTCTTTACAAAACTTGAGCAAGCTGCCCTTCATATTTATTTTGCTACCCTCGGCCCACTTTGACTTTTAAATGTTTTCAATAGTTTTCTCATACCAATCCGGAGTGTCCAAAACTATCAAGTTTTTCAACTGTTAGTCTTTTCTCTAAGTTGATTTTGAGTTTCCCAAACGAGATTGTATAAATTCTTCAAATTGTTATGTGGACATTTTATATTTTTACAACGATATTAAAATAATCGTAGGCGCATTCAATTTTTTTCGTGTTATCGTTAAAATAATAAGTGAGTTTCTTTATTTTTTTATATATCTTCAATAGTAAAACTGTGGAAAAATACTATTTTAAAATGGTGGATTGTAAAAATAAGAAGTGTAAAGCTGTTGTAAATAAGAACGCGTAATTCTGTGGTAAATGTGGCTAAAGTTAAACTAAACCGGTCAAGTCCAAGAAGGTCAACGAACCTCCAAAACCAAAAAAGAAGAAACCAATTTACTCTAGCTCAAGCGAAAGTGAAAGTGAAAGTGATAGTAGTGTCAGTTCAGTTGAAAGTGTAAGCACTGTATCTACAGTCAGTACTGTTGAAAGTGTGGAGAAGAAACGTAAAAAGTTAACTAAAAAGGTCAAGTCTCCAAAAGTCAAGTTGAGTGAAAAGTATGAGAGTAAGCTGATTGACCGTATTTGTGAAAAGATAATAACTGTAAAGAAACCCCTTACTTAGAAACAAGCATCTCATCTTGAAAAGGCACGGTCATCTAGAGGTTAGAACAAGAAGAAGCAAGAACCTAAGGCTCAAGAACCTCCACAAGTTTAAACTGATGAACAGCCTTAAGAACAGCAACCTCCATAACCACAACAAGATTCAAGACGTTTTAACATATTCTGATTACGTTTTTGATTTAAAGTTTTATTAAACATTCAAATTAAAAGATGGATTAATATTATATACAAATCAAAAACTTCAGAATTAGGGATGGTCGTGTGATGTATAATTGTGATTATGTAAAAGAAGAAGATTTTCTCCAGTTAACCAGTATAAAGAAGGAACACGTGGATAATTATTGGGACAACCTCAAAGAAAAGGGATAGTTGTATATGCATGTTGAAAGCGATGATGAGGACATTGATGATTATGGTGGTATCAAAATCAAAACTTACACTGAACCCTATAGAATTAAAGTTAAAGATTAGTTCTAATTAGCTGTAAAGATTCTTGATAGTAAAGGTTTATCATAAGAGGAAATCTTGAAAAAAGCTCATAACTGTCCGATGTTTTAAAGTTAAATCCGAACTATAGCGTTTAAACTACAACATGAATTTGAGGAACTAAAAAAGAGTATAATGGAAAACTACTATAAGTTAACGTAATGAAAAACCTGTAGAATTATCTACAGGTTTATTTTTTTCCGGTGTTTCAATTCTCATCTCTTTTTGTTTGTTTTTTCAATTCATTTTAAAGTTCATCACACCTTACTTTACATTTTTCATTACTATTTTTCGATCAACTCCAAAACATGGTTCATTATCTAATCTGTCAAGGCATAAAATCACTCCACAAATAAACTAAAAAAAAGTTAGATGTTTTTTGGATGTATTGAGATTTTCAATCTGCATATTCATAATGCAATCACAAAAACATTCGTCAGGATTATAAACATCGTAAAGTTCCTCAAGTTTTTCTTAAACATCTACAATTTAATCATCAGATAGTGTATCTTTAAGCTCAATGATATTTTTCAATAACTAAACTGTTTCTTTATTCTTTTACATCTTAATTCTATTTTGAAATTTTATAAGCGCGAATCAATTTTTCCGTCCGCGAAAAAAAATCGACGCGAATAAGATAATCACGCTTTTAATCAGCCACGCGCTCCGCGCGTGTAGGCGCCTTCGGCGCCCCGCGAAAATTTTTTTTATATACGGAAAAAAGTGAAGAAAAATCCGTAAAATAAAAATGCACGATAAGATAAATGCGCATTGTCGCAGTCCACCAATATCTATTATAGATATTGGTGGACTGCGACACGCTCCTCACGCACAGAACCACCGACAAGTTCACCCACATTTGGCATTAAGATGTCAAAACATGCAACAGTATTTCCTGCTCCGTTGGAGGTGTCGTTGATGCCATCATTTTCTCGCATATAAAAGGGCTTTGAAGACTGTGGATAGTTTTTGACTACAACTGGCACGGCGTGTCCATGCTATTAGTGCATCAGTGTTAATAATGACTGCTCGTCTTGGTGTGATAGACCATCTTCCCAGCGGCCGGATTCGCTCTTACGACTATTGATCATTTAGAACGCGTCATTATAATCAAACGACGGCCAGTCAGTGGAGCTTATTTCTTCCAACTGCCGAACAATTCTCTTATCAGTACTTTCTAATTACTTTAGGGCAGTTTGAAGAAATTCCAACTACTACTGTTGCGAGTCAAGTACTGCTTAGATGGAAGATTTAATCAGCTGTTCCGACAATAGCGCCATGTTTTTCAATCCAGAGGACACTTATTAATCGGTAGACATCAGACCGTCAGCATCTTATTCAGGTCCATATAGCTCATGCGGATACGCCACCTCAACTTCGCACATATAGAATTCTGACAAATGTCGCCGCGAATGTGCACTGCCCAAGTCGGCGCGAAAACACGGTGCTATAGTGTATACTGCCGGATTTTGTTCACTCACCAGCTATTCCAGATGCAATTGATGTGATGTGGTCAAATATGGCTTTATCTCAACGGCTTTAGATGTCGCGTCTTGTTACTCTTACGAGCCAAAGAAGTCTTTAGAGTCAAGCTGGAACGCTTCTGCACCAGCCTCACAATCATTCAACGTCAACACTGGCGTATGTACATGCAGAAAATGATTCTCCTACAATTATAGACTCATCATTTTGTGTATATTAAAAATCATGCGATTGTGGATGACTTACCTATAAAAATCGATGCATTGACATGAGTAATGTGTTTCTAATGCTATTTACGCATCCAAAGGTGGACGTTCGTGATCGCAGATGTGGATATTGACGCAGATAATTAAGAGAGTGCTACTTCTTGGCCACATTTTACAATGGATAATCCTACAACAAGATAGCAATCATGGATATAACAGGCAATTGTTGTCTAATGTGAATAGATTTATAAAAGACTTACTGTCATTGACGATTCACAATCAAGCGATATAGACTTTACAATCAGCTCATGAGATTGACCACCCCCTTGACTCTCTACCACATCGCCGTGCAATGTGACGGCATTACCAACACTAAGATCATGTGGCACGGCGACTTGATTATGAACGAGGACACACTGGACGGGAGAGGTCAGGTTACCACAGGCCACATGCAGAAAAGTGACATTCTTTGACTTTCGCTTGGCTTTTACCCAACCACTAACGCGTATGTCTTTACCGTTACCTTGCATATATTACTAGCTTAAGTTATACTGACTGACTAAAGGCTTTATTACGCGTTATAACGTGTCCAGTTGCCTAGATTGAAATAATACTCTGGAGCGCATCATCCTTGAATATCACAGATCGTTCAATGAACTGATCGAAATTGGCGCGTGAGAATTTACAACGTTGATATTGTAGTGTTGCAAAAAAGTAAACTATTAACATATTTAGCTGATCATTGAAATAATTATATACTTTGTCATCTACTTAACTATTTGATGAATATACTAGGTGGAAATGTAAAGATAATGCGTATCAAATCGCTGCAGTAAGTTTTAGTTGATCGAGATCACGATTATAAAGTGTGCTCAACTGAAGCTAATATGATTACCGATCATGGTGAGATTCTTAGAGAGATTGCTATGAGTGTAAACGACATTAATATCACGAATCTTAAGTAGTTCCAATTAAAGCATTACATATCTAAAACTTTGCTGCAATGCTTTTGGAAAAGGCATTGCTATGCTACATTTCACGAGAACTGTCCTTTGTATCCCTCAAGGTGCCGAAGTGACATCTTGTCAAATGACAATACAGTATATGGATTTAAAAATCTTGTTTATCCATCAAGTCCAAATTAAACCAACACTTGTCCTTAGTACTGAAAGTGACTTGTGACTTTAACTTTCGTGATTAAGGGGCTCTTTTACTGGCCAACTCTGAATTTCAGGGGCAATACTGACTGCATTTGCGCCGCTTCCTCTTCGATTGTCCGGTCTTCTCTTTTCACTTTGTTATCGCCGCATTATATCGTCAATATAAACGCATTTTGGTGCTAATTACACTTTTGACGCGTTAAATAATATTGTTGTGGTGGAAATGAAATCTGCGTTTATTGCAATTACTCTATTGGCAGCTGTCGCGCGTGCTGCGCCTACCTATCCTTATGATGGTGCTTATTAAGATGATCAAGGATTTAATGATGACAGCGACTTGCAATACGGTGCGCCATAGTAGAATTAGAATTAGTAGTACGCTGGTTAGAATTAGCCTGATGTAGATGCACCTACTCCTTAAAATTCTTTCAATGATCGTCGTACTCAGTCATCTGGTTAGCTGCAATCGTATGGTGCTGCACAGCCGGAAGGGCAGCAGTACTATGCTAACAATCCGCTTTCTCGTCAATCATATGACGCGTATCACCAGATATTGTAATCAGCTCCAAGATAGCATTCTAACGGTGGACTGGCTTACAAGCACCCATCGTTGCCTCGTAACTTTGTTCCTCCTCCGCAGCAGCAACAGTTGCAGCAGTAGTATAGCTCTGTTCCTCGATCCAACTCTGCTCCTGCTCAGTAGAATTAGCAGCAGTAGGCTGTGACTCAGGATCCATATGATGCAGCATAGAAAAGTGAAAGTGAAGATTTCGAGTTTGAAGATCCTCAGTAGCAAGCACCTGCTCCTCAATAAGGAAGTCAAGCTGGTTAGGTCGCTGTTGCTGGTGGTGCTGCAGCTGGTGGCGCTTCTGTCGCTGGTGCATCTGCAGGTACCGCCGGCTCTGTGCCTGTGCAATAGCCACCACAACAGCAGGAAGGAAGCAGTGATTTTGACGAGGCTTTCAAAGCTGTGTGTCCTGGACTTTTTGGCAAGACCAAGACGTAGATTGCGACCGCTTTGTATAAGGCTGGTAGTATCTTTGCTGCTTGTAAGTCTGACGCTGACGTGCAATAGCCTCAGTAGCCTTCTGCGGGTGCTTCTGCTACTACTGAGTAGAGATCTGCTGAACCTGCTGCCCAACAATCCACTCCATCTTCTGGTGGTTAGGCGCCTTAGGAGCCTGCTAAGAAGGGATTCTTGGCCAATCTGTTCAAGTGGTGAGCCGTGATAATTGACTCAAAGATGGTTGAAGTTTATAGCGGAGCAATCGGACAACTGAATAAGTAGAATGGGAAATATTATAATAGTTTTGACAATTGTTATTTCTTTTACGAGCTTGTAATCGTTTTCATTTCCTCCTCTACAACTAGCATAACGAAAGCTGCACCAGGTGTATCATTTCATAATAGATCCAATCACAGCTGTGGATGTCTAAACTACTCGCCAGCATAGACAGCGCGACTTCCCAACTCCTCTTCAATTCTAAGCAGCTGATTGTACTTGGCCAGACGTTCACTACGACAAGGTGCTCCAGTCTTGATCTATCCAACACCGAGACCAACAACCAGGTCAGCAATGAAAGTATCTTCAGTCTCACCACTTCTATGGCTAACCATGACACCCCAACCTCCCTGCTTTGCATCCAGAGCGGCGCGGATAGACTCGGTCACACTTCCAATCTGGTTCACCTTCAATAACAAACCGTTGCAAGCCTTCTTCTCGATGGCAGTCTTGATACGAGTAGGATTGGTAACAGTCAAGTCATCACCTACAATCTAGATATCAGTCTTCCCGGTCAAGTAGATCCAAGATTCCCAATCATCCTGATCAAAAGGATCTTCAATGGATACAACGTGATAGTCCTTGATGAACTTCTGATACAGGTCAGCCATCTACTTGCCGTCCAACAGTTTACTCTGATCAGATTATGGATTCTTAAAGTCCAAGTCGTACTTCTTGCCAGCTTCCTCCTTGAAGAACTCAGAGGCCGCAACGTCCATTGCAATCTTCACCTTGCCCTTGTAGCCAGCCTTATCGATGGCGGCGACCAACAAATCCAAGCCTTCGATATTGTCTTGAATATTAGGAGCAAATCCACCTTCGTCGCCGACATTGGTGGCATCCAGACCGTACTTGCTCTTGATAATAGACTTGAGGTTGTGGTAAACCTCAGAGCCAATCTTCATAGCCTCAGTGAAGGATGAAGCACCAGTTGGCAAGATCATAAATTCCTGCATCGCCAGCTTATTACCAGCATGAGATCCACCATTGATCACGTTAAATGCAGGCACAGGTAGAACGTACTTGGCAGGAGATGGATTGTTTGGATACGCCAAGTCGTGCAGGTGCGCGAACAGAGGAACTCCCTTCTACGCAGCACCAGCCTTTGCCACAGCCAGCGACACACCTAGAATAGCATTAGCACCCAGCTTGGACTTGTTCGCAGTACCGTCCAACTTCAACAAGAACTCGTCAATCTTGCCCTGCTCAGCCGGGTTCAAATTGGCCTAAATCAGTTGAGGAGCAATGACCTGATTAACATTCTCAACAGCCTTGGACACTCCTGCACTCACGGAAACTCATAAAATTAACATTGATCTCAGCATTAAGGCGCGAAACTTACCTTTGCCCATGTACTTGGACTTATCGCCGTCTCTCATTTCCAGTGCCTCATGGACACCAGTGGATGCGCCACTAGGCACGGCAGCTCTATAACATCCCTTCTCAGTAGTTACTTCAACTTCTACCGTTGGATTACCGCGAGAGTCAAATATTTGACGTGCGTGAACTTTTTTTATTGAACTGGTCATTATTTATTATTACAATCGCTTTAGTTTAGATTAAAAGTTGAAGTATCTACAGTATAATTTAACTGCCTGTGAAGGTTGTAATTAAAGGTGATGATGAGAGGTGGCGATCGATCGACAACGGTAAGGTTGAGCGACGCGACAACCATCAATGTAAATAGTGAAGCATTAGATAACAAACACGCTATAACTGTATTTAAATTTGATCATATATGAATTGAAGCAACTATTTTTGGACATAGTTCATCTCCATTTTCAGTCTCCTGTTCAGTGACTAAGTGACTATTATTTCGTACGGATAATCTTGTCGTAAATGTTATAAACAGCTTACGATGAAGCTTCCCAAGACTTGTCACGCGCGAATTGTACAGCATTTTCTATCAACTTTGGGTAGTCATGCGTACGATTGTATAGTCCATTGACTGCATTGTAAATACGCTTATCGTGATCCATATGTGCATTGCCTTCTTCTTCTTCAGTACTCATAATCCAGGACTCTCTCATGCGGATTATATCAACTACATTGGCGCAGAAATTTTGAATTTTACTACTCTCAGAATCTTTATGATCAGTCTACTCCTCGACAAGCCTACCGCGACTATTATTCACCAGATCTGATACACCTCCCCTGTTACGAGCCACCACAAAATTTCCACTTGCCATAGCTTCAATGCATACGTTACCAAGGGTATCAAATGATGACGGAAACACGAAAATGTCACTAGCAGCATATGCCTGGCTCAACTGCTCATCCTTCCAGTAACATCCAGAATAGAATACTCGGTTCTATTTGCCGTGCAGTCTGACCAAATCCCAATGAAGTATTCCAGTTCCAACAATGACCAGGTAGGCTTTGATTTCACATTATTTCAAGTGATTCATCGTGTGTACAAGCCAATGCAAAGATTTCTCAGGTGCACATCTACCCACGTACAGTAAGATTGGTACCGTGTCGTATTCAGGATCATCGAATGTGAATACTTTGCGCCAATTTGCATGATCATTGCCAAGTTCATAACATGGCCGGAATTGCATGTTATCTACTGCAGGTGGCCAAATGTAATCGCAAGTGATATGCTTCTCTTTATTCAGATACTCCTTGATGGGATTAGAGATTGAAATAACTGCATCAGCCAAGTTTAACAAACTCTCAAGTTGGAATATGCATTTAAACAACCACTTTGACGCGTTACTTATTGGCTAATGTTTGACCCACTCTGCTGTATGTTGATGATAGCTGGTCACCAGTGCTATGCTTTGAATTTAGTGGTCACTGGGACGTATAATCTTGCAATACTTTAAAGCCAAGTAGAATGATATGAACACTGCATCTGGTCCAACTACATGGATTACATCAGGTTTCAGCTCCAAGATTATCTGACACAGATGAGGTATCAGTACACCGAATGAATTTGCCAGTATTGTCTCTGGAGCCAGATGAGATAGAGGTCGATAAGAAGCTAATTGGATGATCGTAGCAGGGAAGTCTTTCAATTCTTGGATATCCAAAGAATCATCTCTGGGAATCAGTAGAGTGCAGTCAACAGCTTCCTCCGCCTGCATTCTTTTTACACCACCATCAAGATTACTCAGAGTAAAGTCCTGCTCTTCACCACTACTTTCACCATTCATGACTGATCGCCCATGTATTTTGGATAAGCATCTCACAAAATGGTCGACGCGTTTACTCAGTCCATCAACCTTGGGATAGAAGGATGGTGTATATAGCAAAACTTTCATTATTTTAGTTAAAAACTAATGAGATATACCTGAATGTAATCAGTGTATGATTGTGAATGAAATGATGACATAAAAGGTTAATGGCTTCAAGTCAAATAGCATCACTGACTTGTCATCTCTTTGACACATCGATGCATCATTCCACTGCAGAATTCAAAGACAACTTTCTCACATCACATATCAAGAAAAATGTAGAATCATACAGAGCTCTGAATATATATTCACATCTTACTAAATACACTGGTGGTAGCTTCAGCATTACCATCTTTCTGCTCCTTCAACTTGGTGCGGATAGCCTAAACAGCTTCTTTCAACTCAGATCGATCGAGATCGTCGCGTTTGTACAGCAAGTCTTCTATAAACTGCAGCGGTACATCATTATACGCCTTCCAAATAGCATACCAAGATATAAACAGTACGGTGGAAGAACTCTCTAGCACGGCAATAATCTTGTCTAGAACATCAAAAGTCTGGCGCACGCGTTTGGGACTCTTAATGTCGGACCAGAATGCAACACAAGTTATATACTCACTTCTGAGCTAATTCACAGCCTAAGGCATCTTCAATTTGCAATTCTTACTTTTCAAAGCCTGCAGGATCAAGACGACAAAATGTTCAAGACTCTCACTAGATAACTTGGAGAAGAGATAATCCTGCAAATGTGCCTTGTAATCCTAAAGATAGTCATTAAGTGTGGCGAGAACACTAGGCATGGTGCTGTTCTCATACCAACTGGCCGTAAACACCTGAGACATTGCACCATTTATATCATTAAACATTATCGTCTACAACACCGAGCATCCCTTCTTAGTGATACGCATAAATCCCTTCATGACTTCATTCATCAATTTTGAGAACTCAGACTTGGCAGAGTCATTCAACTTCTCTTCCAGTCGCTTGTACACAGCCTCCAAATACTCGCTGCATTTCAGATTATTATTACTCAGAGCTATAACATACTCTGCGAATCCAGGTGCAAATTGATCCTTCTTCATTAGGAATCTCTACTCCTCTTGCTCGACCATCAACATCTATTCACTCTGGAAATGTTTAAGAGTCCTCAGGCATTCAAATCCGACATCTGATAGCAGTCTACCTCCTTTAGCTGCATCAAACACAATGTCAATCTGCTGATTCACAATTTAAAATAGAATAACAGGTGCAGATGTGGCATACATCTCATCAGAGTCAGTATCTGGTGCTTTATCACGCTCTATAAAATCTTTCTTCTCACTCAACAACAGTCGATCTACCCATTCCAACAACTTGGTGCTGATCAATTTGACATAATCCCGAGATAACTTGGCCTCATTATCATCAAGAAGCTTTGGCTCCAATAGCTCCTCCGTGACACCAAGTCGATCATTCATCACCTTGTAATAATCTCTAACCCAACCAAGAACTAGGAGGATATCCTTGGTCTCCATATCACCGCGCTGTGTCAATCTGTTGAGAAGATCATACGTCAACTTGTGGTATTACAGAACATAGAACGGAAATATCTTGTACTTTGGTGGGAATCTAACGGCAACTTCATCAAACACCAAAGCCAGATCATTAAAGATAAAGTGACTATTCTCTAAAGCATCTGCCACTGAATCTTCTGATGGTATCATTCTACGGTAATGAATCTAAATCGACTCTAAGATACTATTCAATAGCTAGCTTCTATAATTCTTGATACTCCTCGATAATATCGCCTCACTGACAACCTGTAAACTGGCAATATTAATACTTTACTACTGCGATTGTCCAATGCTACCAGAAGATTACTGCATTCGATGTTAATACTCCATTACTTGTTCATCCGCCATCTCCTCAGCCTCGACAATCTTACAAATCTTCACCAGAACTTGACCTTGATCTTCCTTCACAAGCTCCAGAATATTTTATCCAAGCGTCCACAGATACTCACGGAATTATTCAGATAGAGAATCTAGACGTTTAAAGTATTTATTGATAATGTTAATAACTGTCGGTCCCTAAGTCTTGGCCTAGTGCACGGTGATATCTCTAAACTCTTCCAGTTTATACAACTCATAATGAATCTGGAGCAGAGAATCAGCCGGTCCAAGTATGTTCTCACTCTCCACTCTGATCATTTATGATAATCTTTCAACGTCTTGACTCAGAGCCTGGAATCTCACAATAATCTCCTTGGTCTTGACAAAGTTCTAGTGTGTCTTACTTATACGCTTAATCTTGTCATAGTTTTAAATCTAAATCTGACTATTCTTGCACACATCTTCCACTTACTTTACCCATTCCTACATAGACTTGATGGATTACTCACTTCTCTGCAAAGCGGACAGACTTTCTTCATATCCATCCAGCTTATCTCCAACCACACGCTTCAGAACGGCATCCAGGCTCTACTTCTCCTACTAATACTTTGCAATCAAGTGAGGGAGTTTAGTTTACAAATCCTCTGGCTAAGGCAACAACTAAGCCACTTTCTACTAAGCTTCTTCCAGCGCATCTGCCAATGACATTTTTTTAACCACTGGATACTTACTTACTTGATATATCAATGCAAATTTTGATAAAGACAACAGCCTTCTGAGCGTATCGAAGAACAGAAAGAGAGTACGAATACGCGGAAAGGTAACGCGAGTGAACTTTGAGGCTGAAACACGACGCGCTTCGTTGTTTGAATAAAGTGAAACGAGAGGATACTTTGAGCAATGAAATTTGATGTATTGTATTGAAACCGCAATCACAATCTCGGTCATCATTCAAGATCCAAGTCAACAATTTCCGTGATTTTGCCATTGGCTTTCTCTGCCATTTCAAAGTCAATAATGCGGACGCGTCCACTACTGTCAATAGTCATATTCGGCAATCGAACATCTCCATGCCGATAACCGAGAGCATGAATTTTATCAAGGGCCTCTTAAACATCAGCTTTACGCTCACTGTACTGCTCAGTAGTCATAGTTTATCCGACATTTTCCAACACGATAACCAGCAGCATACCACACAAAGTACCGTAGGCGAAAAACTTTGGAATCACTGTGCCCTACAATGACTCTAGAGCCTTGTACACTTCAACCTCATTATTGAACTTTTGCAATGCATTTGGCTTCTTTGACAGATCCACAGTCTTGAAAATGACTCCTTATTAATCTGCCAAATTTCCTAAAGCAACTGCCCCATATCTACCGCGATAAATTACGTTTGTCCAATGGCAGTAAGCATCTAGAGCGACTGACTTGTAACTAACCACATGAGCTTCTCTGAAGAGAGCCGCACTTTGAACTGAGCTGATAGGTGGTGGCACATACAACCATTCTTTCCCAGAGCTTTCAATCAGAGACAGCAAATAGATCCATGCAGCTACTAATGTGTACGGCTATCTCTGAGAACATTTGATGACCGGTGAACACTCCAGCACTGATCGCCCCTGCTGATCAGTATCTTCCACTTTGCGAAAGAATATTGTCTCATCGAATGTAGTGAGAACACCATATCGGTGGCGATTTATAGTCATATAAACGTAGACTTACTCAACCGCTCGAATGATCTTACCTTTGTGAACCGTTTCAGCCTCGTCATTGCACTTTTACTTCTTAGTCTCAAAGTCGACGTATTGTTAATTGTAGCTCGGAATCAGATCAACAAGACTATCAATCGCCCACGGAGTCTTTATTTCAACCGTTAGTTTCGATAGTTCCTTGCCTTCATCAGATAACCAAATTCGATCTGGATCCCCCAATACTGAGCTGCCCGAAATAGGCACAAAACCGCAATTACTACCAAAATACGCGTAATCATTATGCTACGAGAGTGACCGACAGCACTCAGAAACTACCGCAAATAAGGTATAATCACACAAGGCTTATACTTATTATTCGTTGCGGACGGATGCTTGCATTAGCATTAGCATTGATATATTCCTATCATTTTCCTAATCAGGTATTTGAGCAATAAAATCTACAACCTTCCGATCAAAGTCGGCCCAGACGCGTAAATCAAGCTGCGTGATATCAGGATACTTTTAGCTAACACTTGTTGTAGTTTATTAACCACTCCTATGAACTCCAACACGACACTAATTCAGTGTAACATTGACACCATCATAAACTGTTCTAAGCACTTTATTATCTGTCTCAACGAGATATTGAAAAATATCATGTCCATGCAAACTATCTTTCTGTATCAGCTATTCCCTGGTTATATACAACCACTCTTAATAAGCCAGCAACTGCTTTTCTTTAAGCTCATTGATCAACTGTTCTGGTTTAGGCTGCAGAGAGTTTAGATAATTTAAAAGGCCAATAATATCTTCATTTACATCAGACATGGCTTATATATCAAAAGATAAATTAGAAAATAATGCCTAGATGGAAGAAAAGTTGATCGTGATTTGATGTGAGATCTCAAAATCGAAAGTTAATCCAAATTGGTTCAATCAGTGAAGTGAACTAAGTCACGCGAAATAATCGTTACTTTATGATGATTCGGCTGTCATGACTAAAGATAGATTATCGTGAGAAAAAAAATTGCATGTACAAAAGTAGATGAATATTGATAATGCCATATGGCGGGTCACAACTTAGCAACAAGATGAAGGCAATAAGACGCAGAATTGCTACAGTACAATATTTATTCTAGCAGTTGAGGGTGAAACGAAAAGCGCGTGTTTAAAGGGTCGCATTGCCAGCATGAAAGTCTCAGCACAGTTCCAGATGAAACACTTCAAAAATACGCTCATCTTTCTCGTATTCTGATTGATAGGTAGAGCTTAAAAGGAAATGGCATTTGATTGCTCTCTTTTGTTACCTACGCTATCAATATTGTAACATTCAAAATCCCTAAAGTAAAGAATCCGTCAATTTTGACACCTCTGACACGCTTTAGTCTTGTAAACCGCGGGAACAGAAAAATCATTCAACATGTGATAATAGAACTCTCTCAAGTTATTACTTTGCTTTGTCACTTCATAGTCAAAATGGAGACATGGAGGAGGTGCCACATAAATATTTTAACAGAGTCAGTCCATCAGGCCTGTTAAATGAGCGAGTTCCTAATGATAGAAACAGCTTTGAATAATTTGTGTTGACAAGGACATTTAAATTGATCAAGTGAAGTAATAAGATCGGTCTTATATAACAAGTGAAGGTCACCGACAGAATGTCAAGAGATACACTACCTACTAAACGAACGGTAACAAAGGTTCATATCTTTAGGCATATTTCTGTGCCTAATGTTGGTGGAGATCGACGCGAGATAACAGCATAAACATAATACGTAATCCAATTTAATCAACAATCATAACTTACAGCAGAAGCTGTCAATATTTACCAGCGTTATTATTTACTTGCTAAGTCAAATCAGCGACCGTGGCCTGCAGTTAATCACGCTTTGTAATCATCTCATTCAGATAGTCCACCGTCTTTTATAGTATCACAGCCTCACTTTTATTCTACTTATTACTTTTATCTTGCAGCGATGGTACTAGCTACTACAACTCCTTAAATCTATCCCGCAATAACTATCGCCGTTTTTATTCTGATTACATGTGAGGCTTCTTTGATTATTCAGTGCTTACGCTCTCAGCTGATCCTCCATCTTCGTCTTCATTTCGTTCATTACTAGCAGTATCTGCTTATGAATTTTAGATTCTATCACCAATTTACTCACCAGACATACTAAAGAATTTTATATTCAAAGCAGTCACTTTAGTTTAGATCGCGTTGCAATTTAGCTTGTTCAACTATAAAAGTGAACGGAAGATCAAACATTAATGAGGAAGCGCGTCATACAAACTCCTGAAAATATAAAACGTCAAAAAGTTTTACAAACACTGCTATTCATTATTATTATTACAAGCTAAAGCTAAACAAATCAACCAAAAATCAATCCAAATCTGCCGAGAGTGCACTATCTTTGTGAAGTCTCTTCTGATTACGAGCTGCAAGTTGATCTCTGCTCTTTTGTCTCTTGTCAATCTTTCTCTCATCATTAGCGAGTTTCTTCATTTGACGCACAGCCTTCTTGCTTTGTTGTTAAACCGGTTCCATAGCTGACTCTTGCGGGCTCTGTGCCACATAACTTGATCTCCCATTATGTACAGAGTCATACAGGATAGTGTGCAAGTTATCGTCCGAATTTTGGATTAAAGTGTCGTAAAAATCGCCTAACGCAAGTCGAAGGAACTCAACCTTGCGCTTCACCTAATGTCTACTGTCTTGTCCACTTTAACTGACTGCAGATTCATCGCCATCACTTTGATACGCATCAGCATGTAATAGTTCGCCATCCAAAGCATTGGAGTACTCACGAAACAACTTCTTCTACTCCTTCCTCTCTTTTTTATGAATCTTCTTTACACTTTTAAACTAACCAGCTTGGTCTTGCATTCCAGAGCTAAGGTTCTACAACTGAGAACTAAATTGATTTTCATAACGAGCCAGCAATTAATCTACGTCCTCAAATGAATTGTCGCTATAATACGCTTTTGTTTCCAATAGAATAAGGTAATTCTCAGCTGCTCTAGATTTAACATCTAGTTTATCGGAGCCCAAACAATCAAGATAAAAGTCCAACACCTACTCAAGCGAGTCAATTCTGATAGAACCTGCTTATGGCGAGCGAGGTGCAGATTCGCTCATCTTTTGCCAATAATCTGCAATTAAGTGAGGAAGCGTCGCCATTATGAATCCTTCACACAAAAGAGCGGAAGCTTAATACTAAGCAGAGTTCACGCCTAAATCCAATAATCTGCCGTAAAGTTCTTCAACATCCAGCAAATCATTTTTACACACCACAGCTGCAATAACTATACTGGTTAAAGCATAAATCACATTAACATCCAGATTACTATCCTTGATGCCAGGTGATGGTTAAAAGTGCTTCTATAATGCCTTGACACTATCTTTCACCACTTCACTAGAGTCTGTGACATCATTATCGTATAATAGGAACTACGACCGACCAAGCATCTTACAAGCAAGAGTAATTTCGTTACTATCTTGACTATTTTTGACAATTCTGATCAAGGAATGCCATAAATCGCTGCACTGCGTTCCATCTACGGCACCATCAGAGTAAATCGAAGGTAGGTGTTTAATTATCGATTTCAAAGCCTCAACTCTGATTTAAGTTCGCTTCTCTCCAAGTAGCTAAATACTATCTTTCATATCAAATCCATTAGTCTACTCGTCACCAGATTCATAGGCAGCTTCACTGGTCACGGCATCGCCATCAACATCCATCGAGTCTCTGACGCTATTCTTCTCTGGCTTATTACTCTTGCGAGGCATTTCTCTGGATACTTTTTCAGATTATATTTCAATTCCAGCTTTAGGATAAAGAGTCAAATTCGCTATGGATATACGTCGTTAGCTGGAGGAAAAACTAAAATTATAACAATATTCGAATACAGCGTTGTTCGAACGATGATAGTTCGCACGGTGATGAATGCTGAGGCGCGGCGATCAGAGAAACAAAGTTGAAACAATAATCACCGACGAGTCACACTCTGGCGACAATGGACATGGATGGCATAATTTGAAAAAAATTTATATTGAAATATTCGAGCGTATTACGATATTCAAATATCCAAAGATCGTATAATCACAGAGAACAAATCCTCGGGTAAGTAGTACTGAAGGATAAGAAGTTTGAGTTTGCATTGCATCCTCAGGTCTTTCTATTCCACCTCCAATTCTTCGATTTCTAGTTATACATTTCCCATGATTTCATCAAGCTCAATTTACTCTGTTTTGATTAACTTTTATAGACTTTAAATCTGCTTTTCCTGATCTTTAATCTAATCTAATATCGACGCGTAAGTCCGCTTCATCTAATGACCGTTCGCGAGTAACTGCTCTAGATCCAACACAGCTTGCTCTTCTTCTCTTTTAGCAGCCTAAACGTTAGCCTTCTCTTTCAGCAATTCATCGTCTAGCCTGCGATATTCTTCTACTAAATTCTTACCTCCAACTACAATCTTAGATTAAAGATTCTGCAGCTCTTGTTCCATTGACTGACGCTAAGTTCGCTCTTTAGTCAAAATATCTCTTTTCTATTCTACAGCCTAAATTAATCTCTACTTTTCAATCTCGTTCATGCTGATATCTGATTAGATTTCTTGCAATTATTCATTTAACTGATCCAGCTAAGATTGCTCCAGTGCGCTAAGCTCTGCTTCATTTGAACTATCCATTTCCGATTAGATTTACTAAATTTGATTTTACACCTAAAGCACCATGGCATCCTGAGGCTTATCATTCACCAATGGCTTATTCTTTATTTACTTTGCACGCCAAGCATATCTCAAAGTATTCAGCGTCTCAGATAGATTGCTCTAATCTGGGCTTATGGTGGCTATCATTAACGTTTTCGAATTGCCTCCCAACGCATCTTGAAGTAGTCGCGTAAGTTTGCTATCTCTGTATGGAATATGAGGAGCACCGGATACTATTGAGCTCATGACGTGTGCGAGAGCAGTAAGCGAAAGATTGATCTTGGCAGCTTCTGCAAATCTGATACCAGTGGATTAAGTCTTCGATTAGCGCTCACTTCCAGCAAGATCAACCAGACTGAGTTTTCCCACCTTCACATTAGCTACTCCACCATTCTACGATCGTTGGCATTATTCAACAAAAACTTGAAATACAGCGTGCGATCGAGATGAGACATCATTCATGGCTGTAGCGCCTGTGGCTCTATTAGCTTATCCTTTCTGCAGCAACGCTGTCAACTCATCATAAGATTGCACAACGACTTCAGATAGACCAACTACAGATATTGCCCCATATCTATCCTTTAGCTCTAATTTATCTATAGATGAGCCATTTTACCTCTAATCAGACAGTAAATCCCTTAGTTCTTCATTATAAATCTCAACAAATGATGCTCTGATAAGATACGTAACATTCTTGTCCTTCGATGACGAGATCGTTTCAAAAATTCTTCTGAAACATCGAGGCATTACTCCTACAGCCTCCTCCTGCTACAATTGGCCTTACATGGTAAACGTCTTACCACTTCCAGTCTGACCATATGCAAAAATGGTTCCATTATATCCCTAAAGAACGCTGTCTACAATATCTGTGCACGATTTTAAAAAAATCTCTTTCTGCTACGAATATTGATCGTAGCATTGATCAAATGTGAATCTCTTCTCATCAGATGTTGAAACAACAACATTGTCTTCAACTCTGATAACAGAAGATTCAGAATTTAAATCAATCCCTTTTGGCAGTGGTTTTACACGAACAGCAACTTTAATACGCTCCCTAGAACTTTCTTTCGACATCCTTACTGAGTGTCGCAACGTTTCAATGAAGTGAAAAATGTTAATTTATGCTATAGTCACCATGACTACATTGAGGAAATCTAGTAAACTAATAACATGACAAAACTCATACTAAACTCCGTAAAAGAGGAGACTTTATTACATTGATATCACTTTGCCAACATCTGAGCACACTTGTTTAATAGAACACTGACTTCTTCAATGTCCTTGACCACAATTTGAATGTCATCTGACATCGTTTCAGACTTGGAGTTCAACGCGTGCACGCGCTGTGCCAGATGAGTTCTGTGAGTTGCAAACAGAGCCTTGAACGCGCCCATCAACTGATCTTCAATAGATTACAACTACATCAATTATTGATTATGGAACTCTTTAATTTACTAGCCAAACTTGGTCTCAATTTCATCATTTGTTTTGTTGTTATTCATTGTAATGTATGCAGGACCACTTAATTGCAGTTGAGATGTTAGATAGAAGTTGATAAAGAGGAAAAAGGGTGAAACAAAAAAAAGAGAAATCTAAAAGTTCATCAAAATTTCACTAAGCCGATTTTTTCAATCGATCCATAACAGCAGCTCCAAGACCACAACTGCTTACAATAGGAGCATAGATAATGTCACATCCCACTTCATCCAAATATCGCAAGGCGCGAAATAAATGCTTTGCGTATATTACGTTATCTTTATCTGATTAAATATCATAAATGACAAGCTTAGATCCATCTATACAGTGTTCTCTGATTTCAGATTCAAGAAAGGACTCATTTAGTTATGTGAGACGTATTAAACCAATACAACGACCAGAATCATTAAATGAAAGCTCATTAGCATCAGAATATAGTCGAACACTAGCAGATGGCGCGTAATGCTTGTACTTCATACCGGGTGTAGCGGGCTTATTGGTATCAATCAGTGAATGTCTAGACGCGTCAAAATATTCTGCATTCTCGTAACCAGGTACTTTACGTAAATCCTCTAGCGAAAGACCTCCTGGTCGCAATATCAATGGAGTACCAGGGATTGTGAGTGCATCGACTACAGTACTTTCTAAACCGACAGAACACTCTTCATCCGCATCCTGTATGATCAATGAAATCAGACCATTAAGATCATTCCTAACGTATGCAGCACGCGTAGGAGACACCTTAGTAGAGAGGTTGGCTGATGGCGCAGAGAGCGGTTTACCAACACGGCGGATAATCTCGCGCGCGATAGGATTAGCTGGACATCTTACACCGACAGTACCTTTGCCCGGGATTCTAAGTATAACAGTGAGCGGTCCTGGCCAATATTTGGATAGTAATTCCAAATATATCTGCGGTATATTGCCATAAAATCTATACGCCATCTCAATATCACAAACGTGTTCAATCAATGGATTATCGGAAGGTCGATTCTTTACTTTGTAAATCTTTTGCACAGCCTTAGGATTGGTCGAATCAGCAGCCAAACCGTACACTGTCTCTGTGGGAATAGCCACCAGCTCTCCCGCTTTCAGTAAATCCACAGCCTCTTTAATATTCTTATCATCTTATATATCACCCACTGATACCAATGCTATACGCGTATTATATGAATTCATATTGTATATCGAAAATTCTATATCTTTTCGCCAGTAGCGCCGAACAACAAAATGATGCTAACAGGTCGGTCGCGATGTAAATGCGGAGAGAAAGAGAGAGATGTCTGAGCGCGCACGGTGATCTTTCGCAGAACTTGACTGGTCGTTTCTCGCGTCAATCTCTCTCTTTTCGTCCTGTTCGTTTTGACAGGCATCTACTTTCCTCACTTGCACTTGTGTATTTGCTTTCATTAGTATCTATTGGTGGCGGCTGTCTTGAGAAGCCCATCTATATTCTTATTATGATTATCGCCTTGCATTCTGTTTTGTTAAGCTTGGCTGTATTAATAAGCTGCTTGTTCTCTTTGGGATATGGTAAACTGGTGACTGAGGATCAGCTGCCATTGAGAACTAGCGGTAGATGGATAGTGGACAGTTACGGTAAACGGGTGAAATTGGGCTGTATCAACTGGCATGGTGCTCATATGAACACTTATGCTCCGTCTGGATTGCATTTTAAGTCTAGCAAGTACATCGCTTAGAAAATTCGCTCTCTTGGCTTCAACTGTGTGAGATTAAATTGGTCCCTGGAACTGGTTCTCCGCAATCCAGTTGTGAATAGAGATGCGATTAAGGCAATGTTAGAGAGTGGAAGATTGGATCCATCAGTGCAAGATCACCACGCCTTGTCTATAATCGACGCCGTCATTGAGGATCTGGCCAGTGAATAGGTGATGGTAATTCTAGATAATCATGTGAGTGATCCCACTTGGTGCTGTGATCCCCGCGATGCCAATGGTTTATGGTTTAATGAGAGATATTCTGCTGAAGATTTTGAACGTGCCTGGGTACTGATGGCTCAGAGATATGCTCACGAGAAGTACGTGATAGGCACAGATCTACGTAATGAAATCAGACCAGATATCCAGTTTAGTGTGAAGCCATTCTAGATACCTAAAGTTGTCGTAAAATTGCCAGGTTGGAATAGCGGTGACATTCGCGTACCTTTGAAGAGTTATGCACCAGAAATATACAATTATGATCATCCAGATCTGACTGATATTAAGAATAGAGCCTTGTTGTTCGTGTTCAAACAAGTTATCGCAGTGACGCAGGTTGAAGTTTATGACTGGCGCACTGCAGCCACGCGTGTTGGTAATTCTATCATGAAAGTGAACAAGAATGTAATGATTATTGTCCAGGGACTGTTTGATATTAATGCATATCTTCCTAATGCTGTGCAGTTGATCTTGTATTACCTCAAGATTGATCCTGATTTGCATCGTCTGGTCGGCAAGTACTTTGATATTCCACTATCTGTGACTGAGCATGAATAGATTCACAATCTGACTGGCATCAGAAATCATCCCATCGAGTTTGGCTAGTCTCGTTATAACATCAATATGGACAATCGCCTCGTTTACTCTGCTCATGTGTATCCATTCTTCTATCAAGGTAGCAGGTACAGTTGGAATGGAACTGATCCATCGTATGAGTCTTACGCGTAGACTTTGGATACTTTTTGGGGATACATATTCAAGGAGAGCATTGCACCACTCTGGGTAGGTGAGACTGGCAATTTCGGATCTGCTCGTGGACTTGAGCCGTCGTGGTTGAATTACAACTTGAGATACTTGAGGGAGAATGATTTGGATTTTGCTTACTGGCCACTGGCTGATGCTCGACCTATAATCGATTCTGATGGCAAGTTCAGTGCTGGTGGAGATGAATACGCTCTACTTAATCGTGATTTTAGCGATCTTCAGTACCGGCCAATGTATGAAAGTTTCAAGGACTTGTTTGAGCCAACTCAGTCTGAAGATTTGGTGGAATCAGCGAGAAGTAATGGTAGTAGCTCGGGGTTTACCTGGTTGTGGGATTTTGCTTCTGAATAGCTTTAGCAGGTATACAAAGCATTGACTGAATAATCGAATGAATTTGTCTTCTTTTGACATAGTGTAGTAATAAAGTATTTGAATATAAATATCAGGCAGGTAAACATCATTTATTTAAACCACAACAACAATAACAATAACAACAATTACTATAACAAAACCAACTTGACTTGTATCGTAAGATTCTCTTCTCTAAACATTAACACCAAAAATGTCCTCCATACGCATTTCATAAAATCTCGACAACATTAGTCTTGGAATCGACAAAAGGATTCTCATCAATAATGATTTCAGATTACTTTGTTCGCTTTGGAGACACTTTAGTACCGGCTTTGAGAGAGGCTGGATGGTCCAGAGATGCAGCAGACGGGGACAGAGGAGTTTTCAATGTCAATTTCTTTACTTTCGTTGATACCGAAAGCTCATCATCAACTTTAATAGACTTTTTCTCAACTGCACCAGCTGATTACGATTTCAGTGACTTATTCTTAGTAGTTTTGTTATTGTTATTATTCTTCTTGTTGTTCTTGGGCAAAATAGTGGATGTATGCTTCTTCTTTCTTGCTTACATTGCGTGATCCAGCTCATTGACGATTGACCAGATATGAGAGCAAATACTGTCAGCTTCGCCGAGCCAGGTGACATCGAACAGATCCTTCCACTCTGCACCAATCGGTGTTTTATTTATCAACACTGTTCTGATAGGGCGTTTGGGAGGATTAATAGAAGCACGGCGATTCTTTGTACTTGCATTCAACTTGGCTCTATTCACACCTGAACCATTATGGAGATGTTAATCATCATCATCTACGACATCATCCAAAGATTTAACTTATCGAGCAAAATCCTTAACCAACGTCTTGATACCAGCCACTTTGAGGGTAGTGCCCATGACTAGCAGTAGATCTGGCTTCTTCTTCAAGTCAGATTCCCAACATTATCCAATAGTATCACAGGCAGAATGATGTTCATTGTACAGAATAATATCAGGCCTCAGAATACCAATGGGAAGAGATCTCTTACTAGCACGTTCTCTCTATTATGAACTACTTAGACAACGTGGGCATGCAGGCGGTTCACCTCCAGAGAATATGCGTGAATGAACATCATTAAACTCTTCCCGGTGCTTACAGACGGTACACGAGACATACTACAGAGTACCATGAAGCATAACAACATCCGATTTTTTATCTTCCAAGTCACAGGTCATAGATAGCCGCTCTTCCATGCAATCAATATTCTGAGTATAACAACGCAGCAGCTTGCCTTTATCTTTAACATTCTTCAGAAATTGGTGCACTTCAGTAGGCGATGCTTTATCCACCATCTGCTTCAATTCTGCCATAAAAGAGTAGAAAACCTTGGTGCTAGCTTCATCTTTAAACAGATGGGCATCGAATATGTCCTTACCTTTCACCACGGCATCCGGGTACTTTTACTTCACCAGATTGTACAAGCCATTCATTGAGCGAAAGTCTGGTATTCCACCACTGACACTGATACCAGCTCCGGTGACGATCACGATTCGCTTAGCCTTGTGCACAGCATGAACAACTTCATCCGCAATATTACGATGAGGATGCAGAGTAGTTGTATCAACCACATTATCATGCAGTATCATGCCCTTATGCAATGGTATTTTCGCTTTCAACTGAGAGATATCTTGATCGCTTTGGTCTTCAATTGAACTAGAAGAGGAGGATTATGACAATGTGACTGAAGACGATGTCGTTGTGGACGACACTGCAGAGTACATTTACGATTTCTTCAACAAATGACCACCATCAACAGATAGAATATCAACCACACTCTATTTCACAAAAGTCTAAGTCTTCTTTACAGATACAGATTATTATTTCTTTTTATTCTACATTTTAATTTACGCAATTTCATCATTATTCTCCTTCTCACGAATGATAGTGGTCTGCTCCTTTTATCGACGACTTATCATACTGTTGTTGCACTTAAACAAACACTCAATCCACAACACAAATTTTAATAATTTTATCACTGAGCAGTACACCGCACAGAAATAATGCAGGTGTATAGACAGGCGATAAATATATGGAGTATGAGCAGTATAGTGGAATGTAGCAGTGATGAGTTTGTTGTTTGGTGAGTGAAGACGCCGACCACTTTCACCAGAAACAGAAATTCCGTTTCACTTTTCTCTTTTGGATGAATGAAGAGAGAGAGAGAGAGACGCGAAACATCAAGTCCGCGATGATTTCAGAGAGCCACTGACACTGAACAACGATTACCTGTGCACTTAAGATTCGCTCTTTGGATTCCATTTAATTTGTAACAAAATTTCAAAGCCGGATGTGATATAGTATCATAGCAAGTAAAGCAAAATACAACAAAGCAATGTGAATGAAACGAAAAGAAATGATGAGACAATATCAAATATAAAAAAGCTCTCTTCTTCAACGCTGGTTCAAATACTCTTGCAGCTTGTCCACTCCAGACTTTGCCATCGATTTAACAGTGCCAATATCCGCTTGGGCTTGACTGACAAAAGTCTTGGCGAAATCTTTAACCAGAACATCAGCATTGCCAATAACGTCATTCAGATTATTGATCTTTGGACCATTAGACAATTCATCTTCATCACGTCCGTAATACTGAGCACTGGAGATGGAATTCTATCCTCTGAATTGCTGTAGACGTTGCTATGACTCTGCATCAGCTGGTGCATGATTACCACGCTCGAAATACATGTCAGATGATATAGACTTGGCGTTCTTGAATTTATTTTAAGCAGAATCAGATGAAGGGACATCGTACTGAGACTGACCGACTGAGCCAAAACTTGATACAGAGCTGCGATTAGCTTACTGTTACATGGCAGCTGGATTCGCAGTCATACCGAATCCCAATTTAACTGGTTTAGGCGCTGTATTAGACTGAGACTGCGTGGATGTACTCATTCCACTGGCTTTCATCTCTTACTATCGCTAGGCCTGGGCTTAAGCCTCCTTCTCAGCCTACTCCTTCCTCATCTAAGCTTCCAGCAGACCCTGCTTCTATAACTCTTCCAGTCGATTAGCCTCCTCTTTAGCCTTCTTCTCCATCTCTTCAAATGAGATTCCCTGCACCTTCTTCACACCCAACTTGCCCTTCTTCTTGGTCGTGGTGATCGCAGAGCCAGATGAAGCACTTTGAGGTTAACCTTGTATTATGTTCATACCAGCACTAACATCGTCATTACTAGTCTTCTCCACAGGACTGGTGGCTGACAACATCTTCTTCATATTCTACTACTACTACTGATCGTCTTCAGCATAGACAAGCCTCATTCGTTACTCCACTTCTTATTAAGCAACTACAGGCTATAATTGCTACTACTATTATTATCCACCGCCAAATGCTGACAAAGATGGTGTGCTGTTTATAGAGCGCTAAGGAGAACTATTCCACTTGGCATCGTCAAAGAAATCGTCATCATTAGCCCCATCACCAGCAGAAGAAGATCCTGCACCATCCTTATTATTACTATCACTAGAATCAAGCACTTGGACAGCAGCCACCGCCATCATTCCTGACTAACCAGGAGCAGCAGAGTCTGACGGCTTCTCTGCTAGAACGACGCCATTAAGACTAATAGAATGCGGGAAACTGGCAGAATCCTCTTTCACCATCTATTGCAACTTCTCCTTGTACATCTGTGCTCCCTATGACTCGTATCGACTCTTGGCATCCAATCCCCCATCCGGTTAGATTCCATACTTTTAAAAATGTTTATACGCAGCATCATTTCCACCAACTTTCAGTGCCCTCAATTGATCCCAAGTCCACTGATCCAAATTGAGACTTCTAACAAAAGACAGGTGTACTCCGAGATTACGATGGACACTAGAGCAGTTGAGGCACAGGTAGATGCCATAAGTCACACTAGACCAAGTTGGATTCTTGCTCTTACAGTCGAAGCACACTTAATTCGCCGGAGAGGTGGCTTACAGCTTCTTGATAATTTCAATAGCAATCTGCTTTGAAGCAACCTATTTATTATTATTGTTCATAATTGTAAACTTTCCAATTTTATATCGAGAGAATTACAGTACAGTACAGTAGTCCCGCTGAAGGAAAAGAAATGAGAGAGAGAGAGAGCCGAGCCTTTCCTGTCCAAACGGGCCAAAGTCTATTCTGTTTCGACTCACCGACGACAAGAGAGAAAAGAGGCTACTGTGAATATCCTTCTCACTAAATTTTGATCGTTGATATGCAACAATATTGATGATATAAAGAAAGTATTTGAGTGCTTGAGGCTATCATCTGAATTATTATATAGAGTTGGAAAGACGCGGAACCTCAATAATCTGTATATTGCAAGAGTTGATATACTGTAATGTATAAGAGGATCAAATTAAGGGGATATATACGTTCAAAAAACTCATTAAAATCATCCTTGTCAAATGTCATCGTCGTTCAGGAAAGAGGCCGGGATGGTCACTTTTTCACCTTGTTTGAAAGCAGGCATACCAGCATACGGACATGAGGCACATCTAAACGCGTCGCCGAGATAACAACTACCACATGATGACTTGAATTCAGGATCGACTGCTTTTGGGACGGATGCAGCTAATGGTTGTCCTGATGTTTTCTTTGATAGATTCAATTCCTCTTCAGCACGTCCACAAGTGCAATCTTTACAAGCCTTCTTCTTGGTCTCACAATTGGCTCTGAGTGAATCCGCGGATGGCTTTACGTAATCAGCTTCATCAATTAGCGCACTTTCGTCAATTAAATCATCATCATTATTATCGTCTGCAATAGCCTTCGACTAGGCTTGCTTCTTTGTCAATTTCAGAGGTCTTGCTCCACCTTACGTGATTTTAGAGCGAATAGCGGTTACCATAGTCTGATCTTTGCCTGTACTGTCGGCTGATTGTACATTCTAAAATCCATTGAAAAGCAACTCCTGCTTCAATGCACTGACATTTGAGGACTAGACGAGTATAGAGATGGACTCGCCCGGCGCAACAGTCTACGATTATTATAAATTTTTCACAAAGAGCCCAATGTCTTCATCAACGCTAATTACCAACTACTTCTATTCGCCCATATTTTTTATGATTTATCTTTTGCGTAAATTTAAAGTGGATGTTGAAGGAAGAAAAGAGAAAACTCTTGAATCAAATCCGCAATCACGCGATCGAAATTCGTTGAAGTGATTGGTTGACAACAAAATTTGCTTGAGTTATGATGTCTTCGTGTAGCAAAGTCTTCACAACTAGAGTTGCGAAATGTGAAACAATACGCTTAGATGTTTCCTCATATGGAAAGTGATTTTGATTTTAGAACGAATGGTAAAACAGAATCATTTCCCGTTTCAGAAGAGTTTCCATCACGCGCTTTCGTTTCAGGTGTAATCTCGCTCTCTCTTCTCTCTTTTATCCTTTTAACGCCTCTCACCAGTTGAATTGGATTGATACGCGACAACGTTGTTTAAACCACAGATACTATTGTTATTTAGAACATGTCAACATCTCAAATGAATAGTCAGTTATCTCAATAGTCTCGGTAGGTCTTTTTCTGTAAGTTTATGTTCCATACATGAATCAACTTGCGTGTAGTGATGAACCTGTGACGCACTCCAAGTACGGTCGTAAGCGCAAGCAAGTGAACCTCAATGAGCAGTCGGAAGATGCAGTTGATCCAGAGTCTGTTATTTCTGCAGAGAACTCTGAATATCATTCTTAAAGTAATACTATCTTCAATCTGTATGCTTTATTCCATCACCATTGCTCGTGATTGTGTAGATGAGAGTTTGGAAGGTGAGTCTTAAATGGATACTGATGGAGCTGGTTCTCTGCTGAAACGTGCCGAAGGGAAAGCTGGAGTTCTGTAAGCAGATAAATTCTAAAGTGATGGAAACTCTTCCACTAATGCTCATTCATTGTTTCAAGTTATTTGCAATAGTAATGCGGCTTTATAGTCTGTTGTGCAAGATTAGCTGGACCAGTTCCAGACCAATCCTGATGGGGTCGTTGTTGACTTAGTGAATCTGATTATTCAGTCTTCTGGGTGTCAATTGACTGTTTCCCTTGACCAAATCGACGCGGGCTTAGATTCAATACCAGGATTGCTGGAAGAGTTGTAACTTGTTGCCAGTCAGGAAAATATACCGGATGTGCCTCTGGAGAGTAACAAGAAGCAGTTCTCCAAGTTCAGGAAAAGACTGTTGGACTACTGGCAGAAGATGCTGAAATCTTTCGCTCATATCTTTCTAAGTGACTCTAACTTGAATGATACTTAGCAGTCTTCATCATTGAGTTAGTTGTCCAAGTCGTTCCAGAATGGCGGAGAAGTTTGGGCGTACTTGCGTGCGTTCATTATCACCTTGTCATCGTCTTCGTTCAGACCTTTCAGACACGTTGCAACTGTTGTATCGGTATCCTGTGTCACTGGTATTCTAACCATGCTGTAAAGTTGTGATAAAGAGCTTGTGTCCTTGCAGAAGAGAATTGCTTCATAGTCTATACCAGCATCATAGGTGAGTGAAATGGAGAAGAAGTCTCTATTGTTGCAAGGTTAAAAGGAGAATTTACTGGAGCATTTCAAAGACTTCTTTGACGGCGTTTATGTGCACAGGTATCGTGACGTGAATGATATCATACGCTTTGAAAGTATGTCTATGTACGCTAAATGGGTCAAAACATGTCCTGAGGTATTTATGGATGCTCAATATCTCCGCTACTTGGGTTGGTCTCTATCTGATGTCTCCACTCAGCTACGTCAAGCCGCTGTTGATGATTTGGTAGAGCTGTTATAAAACAGCGACCTTGTTGATGGTTTGCGTAAATTTCTGGAGAGATTCAAATCCAGGATGATTGAAATGGCATTGTATGAGGAAGATGAAAAGGTCAGGAGCTCAATTGTAAGCAGATTGCTACCAAAACTTGTACAATACAACATTGTTGACGAGGAAGATTACCCGTTGTTGTATCCATTGGTCACCTTTGGCAATGTGGAGTCGTTGAGTAAGCTCGAAGATAACTTTCATGAAGCTTCATTGTCTAGTCGAATTACTGCTGGAGAGTTAATGTTGCAGATATTCGCCTGCTCGAATGTTGGATCACTTGAGGATATGCAGCCATAAGATGCGTTAGCAAAGCTGTCATAGTTTGTGCTGGACATTGTTAATGATTCTGAGGCAATGCGGTTGGATTAGGAGAAGCAATTGTTGAAAGATAATCCTTCGTTGATTGCCATTCTAAAGTCGGACATTGGTTTGAACTAAGATTTGGTATTGAAGTAATCTAAGCAGAGATTGCTTGTTTATATGGACAATGTTCTGGAAGCATTGATAGTTAACATCCTCCTGAATAAAGACGGATCATCTGACGTTGCTGGCGTATTTTAGGATGTTCTTCGTGAATGGCCTGGTATCTTGAAATCTCTAGTTTCCGAGATGAGTGCTACTTCAGAGTTGAGTTCTGCACATGCTGTTTGCCTCAGATTACTATTAACGTTTTGGAGAATTCAATTAAATCCTTATTGTCGTCCTCGTCATATTTCTCAGTCATCTAATGTTAAAACTGTGGTGCTTAAAACTATCAAAGCTCTGGCTCCAGTGTGCAATTTGTAGCTTTTATCACTGATTTAGCACTCCTAAGATTATATGAACTCTCTAATTGATGTTGTTGATTAATGTTCAGAAAGCAGTTCACAAGACGGCGATGGTGATCTTTGGTAAAGTGTAAACTTGAATAGTATTTATTAATACCTGCAATTAGTACTTGTCGGTGTTGACAAGAGTTAAGAGCACTAATCGCAAAGTAATGTCAACTTTGTGGACGCGCAAACCATATGGATGGAGATCCGAAAGAAAAAGTAGTATCTAGATCTTTGTCACAAGGTGATGCACAAATTCATTGTTGCCACATCCAGCCCTGATACCATTGGTCTCTTTTGCCAGCTCTTTGTTGCATCAGAAGCTGAGTCTAGCTGTTAATCTCTTCTTTCTCGGCAGTCTGTGTTTGATTAGGAAGTTTTTTAGCTCGTTAAAGATGCCACTTCAGAATTGAAATTGAATTTGACCAAGACTCTGAGTGACCACGTGGATGAGCTTGGACTGAAATCTGCTGCTCTTACTTGTGACCGTTTATCTGGCTTGTGTCCTTGGAATTTATAGCTTGATGGTGATGAATGTCTGGAATTATCTAGAATTTTCACCGCTTTAAAGTCCGTCATTGAAGGCCTTGCGAACAATTAAGTTGTTGAATTCAATTAAGTGAATGCAAGCTTGAATTTTATCAATGGTTCGTGTGAGAGTCTTTTGGCAGTGAACAATGGCGACGATGAAGAAGCAGATGTGGATGAGAAATCGGATTCATCCGTGCCTTCTTCATCCGAGGAAGCTTTGGTCATTCTATTGGCATCATTTACGCGCTTGTGTTTAACTGTATCTTTTCGCTTGTTAAAGAACTCATCCGCTGACTCTCTAAACCAGGCTCAGAAGAATATACTGATCTTTACTAGTAGTCTTGCATCCGACGTGCTTTGTTGTCTGAAGTACAGAACCGCTATGGTTGGGCAACAGGCTGACCGTCTGTCTAAGGCTTTGATGGAATTTTCTGTGTTCAAAAATGCGAATATGAATGACCTGCTTTAATAGTTGTTTGGTAGCTCTGTAAACTCAATTGGATTCTTTGAGGGACCGAACGAGATTGTCTAATCTGTGATAATGACCCAAATATTGCCAATTATGTTGGCCAATGATTCAATGTGGATGTTTAATGTCTCATTTAATCAAAATGGATGTAGTGTGTTATCCCAAATAAGCGCACTGATCCAAGCACTTTTAAAGTACGATCACAATGGTCTTGCAGTTCCTTCACCTCTTGTGTCTAGCATATCTAAATAATTCTGTTGCATCTCTGTTGATTAGTTGGTGTCTCTAAAAGCTGTTGCTGCTTAGTTGGATGGGTCGGTATTTGACAACTTGTTTGAATAGTAATCCATTCAAAATGATGATTTGGCTAACGCTCTGCTTGGCTCTGAGGTTGTGGCTAAAATTTAACGCCTGCAGTCACCATTGTCGGTGCAAGTTCTGTAGAGAATGCATATCAGTAGTGAGATCCGTCACATTTATAGTGCAGTTGTTCCAATCTTAATGTGTGATCTGACCGTGACTGTTAAAGCTTTGCTGTCTAGACCGGGTGCTATACCGTCGTTTGTGATAAAAACCGTAGCTGATATGATCTCGCTACATGGTGTCGTGAATCAATTTGTTGATGGAGTGGTGAAGGTTGTTGCCGAAAGCTTTAAATCAGCCACTGTCTACTCGAATGGTTATATTCAACCTTAGGATTATGCATGCATGATTGATATGATAGTTTAGGCTATAAGTTCCTCCATCAAATGCTCGTTCGGTTCATAATATTGGGTGAAAGATAGCAGTGGAAGTGTACTGAAAGTGGCGAAAAGCGAAGAATTATGGTATTCATCATGCAAGCTCTTGATCCAAACTTTCCGTCATTCAGTGGCTGGATTGAAGAACAAGACCAATAGCAAGCAGCTGGTAGACCGTGAAATGGACAGCACTCGTCAGTTGATATTCAAAATGCATGAAAAAGTAATGTATGAACTCATTGATCAGTCTCTGGAGTCTTTGAAATATGATGATGAGATGTTGGAATCGGATGAAGTACTCAGTATCCTTGACACCTATCTAACGTCTGCTTTCAAGCATTTGTATATCCTAGTTGGTTCTGCTGGTAGCTTTGGTGTAAATATGATGAAGGCTCAAGATGCTCAGACGCTTATTGAAATGCTAGACAGTCTTATGAATGAAAAGCATTCCGATATCTGGGATAAACTGTAATCTGATACTGCCGCCAATTATTTGGTTGAACAGGCCAAGTATGAAAAGACTTTGTCTAATATTGCTGGTACCGCGAATACTAAAGCTGCAAAGAGAAAGAACCTGCGTTCTAAAGTCACCTCAGCTCTGACCTCTCATGCAGATAGTAATCAATAGCTGCCACAATCCATCTCTGCCACTCCGACTCGCAAGATTGACTTTAAATCCGAAATCAATAATCCATAGTCTTCTGCTCACTCTACTCCGTCGAAGCGCTCACTGAATGATGTCAATGACGAGAATGCTGATATAATGAGCCAGCTGTCTTTTCAAAACTCGCCTGATATGAAGAAGACGCGTATGTGAAGACTTTAACTGTTGCTGAATTAGGGCAATAAACTGTAAATTATATTGTGTAACAGTCACTATTGAATTGATAAAAAAATATTACTTAAACTTTACTTTTACTAATCATCTTTTCACACCGTCACCAAACAAAAAAAGGAAATACCTTATTTAATAAGTACCGCCTCATTTAGCCTCAAAAATGATCTTCTGCAGAGCTTGCTCTATTTAAGCACTGAAATCTTCCGCTTTCTTTAGAGCATCCATCGCTTATTATATCAAATACCCATCAGGATATTCTTGATGGACAATAACGCGTCGACCTTATGGATCGCAATCGAGAAGTTGACACATCAAACTCCAATCTTGCTGGCAGATTCCAGTCAATTCAAGCAATTTTTCAGCATCTGCATTTCTAACTGCTGTCATCAAAGTGGAATCAAATCTATAATTGTCGCCATTCGGTCTCATTTTCTCCCAGAAGTAATGCTCAATGGTCGTCATAAGAACATTTTTATGGATATTGTAGAATTCTTCAAGGATATCCAATCTTGAACTCAGCTGATCAATTTATTATTATAGCTGTTCACGTTACTACTATTGTTATTCACTTGCCTTTTATAACTCCAAAAATTGTTATTATGACTCTTTAAATTACTGCGCAATTTTTTCCATTAGACGCGAATGCTCTTTCAAAATATCTTTCCCACCATTCTGACGCATAATCCGCATGCAATGTACCTTTGCAAGAGAAAGGCTTTACTGCACTGTAAATTGTGATTGAGTTAGAGCGACAAGATTGAAGAAGTTCTACTGACTCAATTCGCGGTAATCATGTGGCTCAATCGATGGTAAAGTTGCCACAGACGTAGAGCAAATCTAATAATGCTCAAACTACCGAATCAGTATTTAGTGCAAATTCTTAAAATCATCTAAACTTTATTTTTATTAATCTCCATTTCATCATTCAATCATCACAAACAACTTACAACAAACTAATTTCAATCAATCAATCAGATCAAAATCGCGCTGGTGGAGGTGGAGGTGGTGGAGGAGCACCAGAGCCCATGCTCATGGAAGGCATCGCTGGTGCAGGAGGGGCCATTGGTAGAGCAGAACTGCTAGTAGTCATTGGATTACCAAACATTCCTGGTCTCATAGTCTGCGCGCGCTGATCACCTCCCATTGGCATTTATTACTACTACTATGGAATGCCCAATGGCTACTATTGCTGTTACAAGTAAGGATTAGCCAAAGGATTTCTCTGCGTCATGGATCTCTGCAGCTGTTAACCTCCCATACCACCTTGATTGAAGGTACCCATCGCGACATCGCCACCACCCATTCCACCACCTACTGGGGCGTTACCCATTGCACCGTTACCGCCAACCATTCTATTCATAGTCATAGTTCTTGGAGCTGATGCCACATTTGGATTTTGGAATCCAAACTGGTTCTACTGCTGCTGAACATACTGAGCCTCATCAATCAGAGTTCCATCATTACCACCGTTGCCCATGCCCATCATTGGAGGTGGCACTGGAGCAGTGTTAGGACGCGGAATAGTGCCGTACTGATTAGCTGCACGCATTTGAGACAATGGCTGAGTCAGCGGATTCAGGTCCATCATCTACTGATCTGGAGAGTACACGGCATCAGGACTGTTGTACATTCCAGGTTGACCACCAGCACCACCTAGATACTGACCGACAGGTTGAGTCAAAGACTGCTACATTCCATACTGGCTGTTAGAGCGACCCAGATTAGCACCCATTTAACTCTAGCTGGTACCGTATGGATTAGCATTCTACGCACCTCCAAATGGACCACCAGCCTGCAGATTGTTCAAATTCTGAGTGGAGTACGTGCTTCCAGGAGCAGTGCCTCCCATTATAGGCTGGCTCATAGAGTTGAATTGGCCATTCATGGACTACTGGGTGGAATATGCCGGACCACCAGGCTACTAGCCTTGCATCATCTGCTGCTACTGCATTACCGGATCGTACATGCCGCCATTCATTGGAGCAGTGTTTGCAACCATACCATTCATTCCGTTATTCTGGCCATTCATCTTATCAGCATCATAGTCGATGGCATCAAACTTGTGTCTAGTGATGTAGCAATAGATACCAGTTGGGACACCAATGATCAGTAGCAAGACGGCCAAACAGATGGCGGCCAACTCAACGATGCTAGCAGGATTTGTGGTGTCAAAGGATAGAGATCCCAGGTAGATTGTACCATTCACAATACCAAATCCAGGTCTCTCAGGAGGCGGTGCAGTTTCGCTTGGAGTAGCAGTGGCAGTGACCGTCAACGAAGCTGACGATAGGCTGACGGTGGCTACATTTGCAGATGACGCGGTGTTATCGTTAGAGATAAATATGGTACTAACAGCAGGTGCGACATACGCCTGACAGTATACAATGACAGTTTACACGGCCACAACAGTAGTAGTGGTCGTGGTGGTAGTGCTTGTTGTTGTTGGCATAGCAGAGGTAGTGGTAGATACAAGCAGTGAAGTGGTCAAATTACCGCCAAAAGTTGTCGATGTGGTGACATTACCAGAAGACGTTGCAATCATAGTTGTACTATTTGCCATTGGACTTACAGTCGTCAGGGATACAGTGGTCGAGTTACTACTGCTAGTTGTAGTCCTAGAAGTAGTTGAATTCATTGATGATGCAACAGTCGTCGTGGTAGTGGTAGTGGTAGTAATGGTGGTAGAGGTCGTCGTGGTAATGCTAGTACTGGTAGTATTCAACATAGCTGTGGAGGACACTGATGACAACCAAGTACTCATGCTAGTAACTGGAGCACTGCCATTCAATTTCAGGGACTGATTGTAAGCAGTCAAGACATAGACAATACCATTCAAAGTCACATTGCCATTGAGCTGACCATTGATCAGAAAGTTGCTACTATCATTATAGTAGCCAACGAAACACTTCAGGTTAGGAGTAACTGTCGGGGTAATAGTAGCAGTCATGGTGGCAGTAGCATTAACAGCGGCTGTCGCAGTGATGTTTCCACTTGCAGTAGTATTAGACGCAATTCCAGTAGTGATAGCGGTAACGGTGGCAGTGACATTAGCATTAACCAATGACACAGATGTACTATTGGCAGGGGTAACACTCAAACTCAGCGTTGAGGTAAAGTTAGCCGATGCAGTCATAGTCGTTATACTCGTCGTCAGCGAGGTTGTAGTTGAATTCTATGCTTCATACACAGGGAGGGCCAGCAGCATCAGGGCCAACGCGGCGACCAATTTCAAAGCTCTCAACATTCCAAAGATATCTTAGATAGCAGATGATGATGGTTATGATTATTATATTACAAAATTGGCTTTATCAGTCGCACTCAAGATATTAATGAAAGTAATCTTAGTTGAAAGAAGTGTGTTTTAAATTGCTATTGATATATAAGTTGTTAAGGCTTAAATATAGCCTGGCAAAATCATAGCAACCGTTGATTACCACAGTCTATTTTTAGCACTAACTTTACCAACCATTTATAAACTGATCTTCAAAATTAATGAGAAGATCAGGATAGCAAAGAGAAATACACACTATATACAGTGCACTGGTAGATATTATATTAAATTCATAGAGCAAAATTCACTGAAAGCCGGCCAGTTTACGTTGCAGAATCTCAGTCATTGTCTCGGGCGAAACGTTGCGTTCTCTATTGCGATCAGCGGCGCGACGAGATGAGGCTTCAGTGCAGTTCTTTAACAACGACTCGGCAGATTTCAGTAATTTTCCATAGAATTCCTTCCCCTTGGTAACATTGAACATAATCTGGTCAAAAGTCTTGGAGGACTGTACCAAATGAGAGCAAAACTTGCGCGTCTCTTCGGTAGACTTTGATTGCGATTTAAACTACTCCAAGTTCTTGATCTACGGAATAAGACCACCAGTAGTAGTGTTATTACCGCTTTCAGCCAACACATCAAATATCTACAACTGAAATTTAATACTACCATCCAGCTTCTGACCAAATTCGGCCTGTAATTTCCGCATTTCAAACTGCATCACGTCCTCCTCTCGCGTTCTATTGATCAGAAGCATGTTGGATACGTCACTGGAAGGTGAGCCAGTTGTAAGATTCTTCTACAGCTATGCAATCAACTCCTCCCTTTCCTTCTGTAATTGATCCAACTGAAAGACATACTTTTGCAACCTCTGTAGCAACTCATCCAATCGAGAATTCTCAACCTTGGGAGAAACGGTTAGCTCACTCGGAGTATCCAAAAGACTTAATCCTTCCAAATCAGGAAATCTTGATTAATGCTATTACTGCTGCTGGTTCATGCTCTATTAAAAAGCATTAAGGATGTCTTACTCACCAGCCAACACTAACTTCATATCTAGCTCCACTTACTAATACTGCTGCTGCAACTTTTCATCGGCCTAATATCCTTAAGACAGATCATACTGCAACTTACTAAGCTAATCCTAGTAGGACTTCCAAAAGTCAGCACCTGCTCCCTTGTTAATTTATTTAACACCAAAATTTTATCGAAAGGATTAATCTTCAGCCAAGTCTTGATTAATGCACTGCTAACACTACTAAGTAATAGTGGCAACCTATGATCTAACATCAAATAAACCAGATAGTACAGTGTTATTAGCTAACGCTTATCGCAGATTAGGATCTGACGACCTCTTCTTCAGCTCGTCGAGCAGTTCTTCCGACAACTATGCTCCATTCTGAGATGTACTCTTCCCACCCTTGCTAGAACTCAGCAAAGATAGAATATCAGGAACCTCAAGACTGGCAAGGGTGATAGCAATCTAATCATTAGCGTCAAGAGCCTTCTGCTTAAACTAACGAACGAACTCATCCTTCTTAGCACTTAGTACAGATTCCTATTCCAAAGTATTGAGTGGAATCAGCTACTTGAACAGATCCACCTGATTATTCACAATATCAGCCAGCTCTGGAATTGTCTCTATCACTCTGGTACACTTTGACGCTGCCAGGGACGCGAGTGGAGGCAGAGTAGATATCGCCGGCACTACATCATGATACACGACATCGTTATCCTTGTTCAGTCTCTTAAAGCGCTTTTCGATAAACGATTAAAAGCGCTTCAACTGATCAACAACAGAAAATTTACTCTAATCCCCAGATCCACTCTAAGATGTAATGGAAGAAGATGAAGTACCCATGATTGCATTAATAGATTACAGCGGCAGGATATTCAGGGACTTTTTGGAAAATGCAGAGTCAATCTTGGCGGCAACTTTCATCATCTCTGTGGTGATCTACACGGCCTACTGCATTCTTGCAACACCTTGCCCAATTTAAGACTCTTGCTCACATTTAAACGATGAGTGCAGCTGAGCCAGAGCCTAGAAATACAACTACTTCAACTAAACAATCAGAGACCAATCCTTTGGCAAGTACTACTCCATCTTGATATCACCTTCAACTAATGACGACGAAAAGTCATTCAACAGAGATGTATACTGATCTCCAGTACCTGCGGCCAACTTGCCCAATATAGCCTTCTTGCCAATCAACTCGATATCCTAACTGCTCACGGTCTAATCTTCATTAAAAGCAACGCCTTTCAATAGATCAAGCCAAGCCTTCATAGTAAACACCTCCTGAGCCTAGGCAAGATGTAATTTAGACAGCCAATCCACCACACTCTTGTTCAAGTCGAAAGAGGGAGCATGCAAAAAGTTGTCCCTGATAAAAGCAAAACATCCAGCAGCAGCTTGGTAGAAGTTAAAAGACTTTTTGAGACCATCTTGGTCAACATTGGCGCAGAACTCTTTCAGATGCACATTGGCAAGTAGACTGAGCTTCTGAGCAATGATGAACAACACTGACGCTTTTTCAAATGCAACAGAGCTCTGAGTAACAACACCTCGATCATCTCCAAATGGATTAATCTAACCATTGCTGTCATATAAATCCTACCAAGCAAATTTCAAATGATCTCCAATATAGTCTGCAGTAAAATGCAATTCAAACAAGTCTAGTTGAGTAAAATACTTCCACACCTGCTTGATCTTTTCCAAAAGCTTGTCCGCCTGCAGATCTTGAACCACCTTGTCTTTACTCTGAGATGATTAAAGATCTTGTGCTATATTCTGTCTCATACTATCCATCTACTTGATAGCTTCCTTAATCAAAGGACCTTGCTCGACATGGTCATAATGTTAGTTCATAATCTTGGGCACACCATGCGAATAAACTTCATCATCCACCCTTCTCTTCTCCTTAAGAGTAATCATAATATTAATAACCTGCACACTATCCATACCGTTATTCTAATTATAATACTATCACCAATAAAAAAAAGTTGAATATAGTTAGTTAGAATTCAGACACCAACAGATTGCAAAGTACTTAGGAACTGTTTAAAAAGGAAACCAAAAAGGAGAATGGCAAAGAGAAATGATCTGAAAGAACAACGAACGAGGAACATTCTGCTTAAGACGGCGCTATAAAATAGGAAACCTGATTAGTGGAAGTTGATGATATCAATTCTTAATAATATTATTATTCTAAATTTTAAATAATTCAATCAAGTTTAAAATTGGTGTAGCATTTGAATTCATTGCTGAGAGGAGAATCGTGAGTGGGATGAAATGTGTCCGACGGAGACACATTCAATAGATCTTTAACGATGGGTTCCATGACAGCACCACTACACACTATTGTATCAACTGCATCATCTCCAATAACAGCTTTCACGGACATAAACTAGACAAAGCGAGCCACCTTATCAAAGCATTCACGCGACAAGAATGGAGGATCAATCATGAATGCAGAAAACTGATTTCGGTATGCAGCATACTTGCCCATTCCCTGATCACTTCGATCATCATCATAGTCAATATCGTTGAAATCGTATTAAACAAAATTTGACAACACGTCAAATCTCGCGTCAAATTCAAAGCAGTAGACAGCATTAACGAAATCGCGTGGGTAATCGCCACAATTCTCATGTAGATATGCATGCACAGATGGGGCACTGATTACTGCAATCTTGGGTTCTGGCTATGAATTACTACTATTATTCTCTTAATCTTGGGATTTCAAGAGTTGCCATCGCTTATAAAGCGTGTCTGTGAGGTATTTCTTTGTGCGCGTATCATACCAGAACTGAGATAACTGCCAATCTTCTTTAATCAGTTGCATACTGAATCTAGATTCTGCATTCTATTTCAGCTAATTAAATTGCCTTTTCAAATCATCTTATTCAGCTAGAAATTCGCTCAAAGCGGCTAGTGTTGCCGGATTCAAATCATCCAAATTCATCTTGATTTTATCAAGGATGCTTATTTAAATCGTTTGTTATTGCAAAATTTGAAAATTAGAAAATCCGTGATCGCTTCTGGTAACAAAACGTTCATAAATTTTTAGAGATGGATTTGAAAGAGGAAATTGCTAGGCTTAAAGCTGATAAGGCGCGTGGAATTAATTAGAGTAGCGGTAGTAAGAGAAAAGCTAAAGTTGATATTTTAGACAAGTATAAAGTGAAAAAGTCGGTTCGCTCTGGTGATCTTTAGTCAAGATAATAAGGTACCTAAGGTGGATCTTTAAAACTCAAGACATAGTCTGAATCGATATTGGCTAAAAAGGCACAACTTTATGAATTGCTATCAAAAGATGCTTCAGGAGGGTAACTATCCGTAGCTGAGCAGTAATTTGTATAGAGCGAAGATGTTATGGTTGATTTTGAGTAAAAGAGTCGGGATTAAGCTCGCGAGGATGGCTCTGCGTTCAGGTAAAAGAAGGTCCAAGTAATTGACGAATTTGGTCGCGTTCGTATGATAGAGGAAGACTTGATACATTAAAAAGTTGGGTTGCATGTAAATATAGATGCTGATTATAAAGATTATGATGATAAGTATCAGTAGGGATTCCACATGTTTCCACCGACTGCTGTCAATGCTGCAGATGATGTTGGAAGAGCTGTTTTGCATTCTAACAATAAGAGAAAGAGACGAGTTGATCATTTAAATTAGAGTGGAGACTAAGAGCAATAATAATAAGAAGTTGATGTGTATGATTACGTGCCGGTTGATTTGAAAGATAAGATTAAGAGCATATTGTCACAAAGGTAATCTGAGGCTCAAAATGAATGGCAGGAATCTCTCAAAGTCGATTCAACCACACAGAATGATAGTATAGTAGTGAATTAGCACCAAGGACCAGGACACTATAGATTTACTAAAGAGAATAAGGTATAGCAGCTATTAGATTTGGCAAAGGCGCGGCGAGAGACTGAGTCCAAACGTGCTATTTCGCAGACTAGAAATTAAACGATTAATACTGCCAATTAAAGTAATGATGGTACAGATTCAAATGCGCATACAGTCAGCTCAAATATTGATTAGATTGATAGCGAAGTTGAAGAATTTCTTGAAAAGTTATGATTTTAGTTAAAAATTGTAAATATATTTAAACAGTTAAATTAATAATTCAGCAATTTCTCAAAGTTGGATCAAGGTATTATAGCCCTATCGTTTGAAATATGTCCTCTTCAGTTCGCGTTGGAATGTACTTACCGGTAGATAGATCATACAGACCATGACTGTTCAAGTGAAAGCCAACATCTTTCGCGTACCTCCGTATGCTCCTTTCAAATTAGCGCGAACCAGTCCATCCAAGAAGTGCAGTCGCCCAGCTCTATGGTTCTGTTACGATTAGATCAACTTATCTGGCAATAGGTAGGCCGGCATCATTAAGTTTCCCAGGGTTCCGAAAGAGCAGAAATGCTTTATCCAACCTGTCCATAATGTTATTATGTGAAATCATTCTCTCAGGATTGGCCATATTACCTGAGGCGAGGTGGAATATGTGATCAAACAATTTTTACTGTCGCATCTTGTCAATGATCCTATGCAACAATGTGGACGTCTGACCTCCTCCGTTCTCAGATGGACATATTAGAATATCTAAATCATTACTAAGCTCTTTGCCGCGTTTGTAACCGCCAGTAACTTCCACTTTACATCCAGGCTCGACTTCTTCGATCAATTATTTTACTATACCGGCAATCTACTCTCCTTCTACTCGATCAATCGGAGTAAGTAAATCCTTGGCGTTCTCAATCCATACACGTTAGTTCTAAGACAATTTAGGATAATTGAGTAGTTCATGAATATCTCTGTATCCCAGCTGGTACCATTAGTTGGCCACTTTGCTTCCGGCACCGTAAACTTTCATTAGCCTCATCAGAGCTTTATACTTTTGGTCGCGTCTGAGCTTCTCTGCCTCCACAATGTAACCATGCTTAAGAAATTCGCCAATCATCTTTGCAGTTTTGGAGCCAACATTAACAATCTATTCCGCCTCTTTCACACTTTCTATCCGTCTGGTGTATGCCCTGATGGACGCGATAGTCTTTGAGTATGACAAGGCACTAGTCTCATTGCCATCACACTATCTGCAATCCCTGATCACCATGAACTCAGCCACCAGATCGTCATTAGGACCGTGCAAGGGAGTGGGATGTTGGCATTCATACGCAGAATTGCTAAATGCTGGATCTAAAAGATCTGATTAATGATCATGAGAATATGTTCTTTTTGATGGAGACAATGATACATCGTCATTATCAGATGATGAATTAGAGGATTTGGATCGAGATCTGGGACGTTTTCCAGTCAATTATCTACTAACGGAAGATGGTGAACCTAAGGTACTACCATCCGGGCTTGTCTTGTTATTTGAACGTAATAGAGTGGGAGAAAGCTATACTTTACCAGGAGACTGCGTCAGAGTAATCTGTGGGATGGCAGCAGTAGGAGAAACTTTAGCTTTCAAATCGCGAATAAACTTGTCCAAATCAATTAAATACGGCTGCATATCAACCACCTTCTTCTACTCCGCACATATGTGTATCCATTAAGTTTTCACGATGGGCACAGAGATTGAATCCAGCGGCACACAGCGTTCAATTCTATAAGGAGATTACACTGCAGATAAACTCAATGTTGCATCAGAAATCGCGTCAACCACAGCGCCACCTACAGAACGAAAGGTTGAGCATATTTAATTAATCTCTATATAATCGTACCATTGCTTTATATTTCCTTCTTTAATTTATCGAGTTCTAGAGTAGAAATCTTGTCTTTTATAATGTAAAATTTGTAATTCTCAAACATCATTTGACGTTTTCTTATTAAGGATCGTCATGGTAGATCATGAGGCGATCATAAAAGTCAGAAAAATTTTGTTCACTGGCGCGTAGTACAGTAGTCATTGCTTTTAATCCGTACTTTGGAGATATGAAAGTTTTATTTTGTTTATAATAATGGTGAAGTATAAGGGCGCGGTGTAAATATAAATTTATTCCTTCGAAAGTGTTAACTCTGAGTCTATTTGAAACAAGTGATATGATGCAGATTTTAATGTTTCTGGTGGTTGGCCTGCTGTGGGGTGGGACAAATCCTTGGTTGAAGCTGGCAGCACAGCGTCAAGTCCCTCCACAGTCTCTCCTCATGCTCCCCAAGTCTTTGAGGTAGACTGTGTATCTGCTGACTGACTATCACTATCTTCTTCCGCTATTATTGAATTTGAGCGGATCCATTCTGTACTACAAGACTCTACGAGACTACGGTAAAATTCTGTATAAAATCACTGTCAAAGACATAGTTATTGTTTTAGTTACTATGCAAGTAGATTTGAAAATGGCTGTACCTATTGCCAATTCTTTAACGTTTATATTTACGCACTTGATGGGATACGCCATTGGGGAACCGTTCGGCTCTTATAGTTAGTTTACGCGTTTTACTTGATAAAATTATTCATCTATCACATCTCTGCTGTGTAGAAACTATGTTAGGAATATCTTTGGTAATTGCTGGCGTGGCTGTATGTCTCAGAAATAGTTGATAAAGAATATACTGTACATGATACGTGATTAAAGTCTCTGAAGGCGAGCAATATTGAGACATTTCATTTCAAGCACAGAGTGAAGTTGAAACAAACGACCATTTTCCTTGTCTGTCTCTTTCGCGTTTGTTTCACCGCGTTTCATCTTCTTCGTTGTGGCACATTCTTTCACTAACTCTTACACGTTCTACTTTATTATATCAACTGCATTATTTGTGGCTTTATTCATACTTGAACATTATAATTCATAGTGATCACTGTTTCATAAGAGTATAAAATGCCTAGTACAACGTCTCTGTTGTTTAAAGGAGTAAAATTTGCTATTGGATCGGATGTTCCTGAAATTGACTTTAACGTTCTAGTTGCTTATATCGAACATTATGGAGGTGAAGTTGCTGATTATACTTGCCAAGATCCAGTTACACTTATTATCACTTGTAATTACGATTTTAAATCGGTTAATGCGTCCCTTAATTACATACTCCCCCATTATATTGATGATTGTGTGAAATATGGTGTCACGCTGCCTATGGATGAGTACTTGCTGCCGGATGCTAAATTGCTCAGTCACTCTGATAATCCTGTGACTACAGATTCACTTTAGAAAATGATTCCTGAGGTTATGGTACCAATGTTAAATTCTTCATCTGATAACTTGGAATTGGGTAACTATTTAGCTGGTAAGTCTGTGTACTTTCACGTTCCTTCACCCAAGAGTCCGGAATACGATACCGCGATTTCGTCATTGTCAGATGTTCTTCTACTCAATAATGTAAATGTTGTCTCTAATACTCAAGCAGATATTGATATAGTTGTATCTCTCGTAGAAGACTCTTTTACTGATCTATAAAAGTCTCGTGGATCTATTGTCCTATCTCCTTTTCTGTTAGTATCGCAGATACAGTAAGCAAGTTCGAAGTCTTATAATTCTCGGTGGACACTTTCACCTCTATTGAGAGAGCCTCGTAAAATTGTTAAATCTTTAAAGAATCATGTAATCTGTATTACGAATTATGTGGGATGTGCTAGAGATTTGATTAAACTAATGATAAGTCTGACTGGTGGTTCGTATTCCAGTGTGATGGACAGGTCCGTAACAGTTCTTGTATCATCCTGCTAGTTTGGTAAAAAGTATGATGCAGCTCAATCATGGGGCATTAACGCTGTAAATCATTTGTGGTTGGAAGACTGTTTGCTCTTAGGGCGTTTACAACCTTTTACCAGGCAGCGGTATGCGGTGGGATGGAATCCTATATCCTTGAATCTCCTTGTTGGCAGAGAGTATTGTTATTCAGCTTCTACTATTGAATCCACTCCAGTTCCGTAAGTTGATACAGCTCCAACAGCGGATGCAGTGAAGTAATAAAAAATAGTAGAATGCAAGGTTGGACCATCAGCAATTATAAATCAAGAAGTGCCAATCCAAGTGAATACAACCAAGGCCAAGGTAGATTCTGCTTAGTAATAGAATGTTATCCAGCGAAAATTGAATGATGATATTGATTATGATGATAACAAGCGTGATAAAAGTCGAAAGAGAAGAGCCAGAACTGATTCAGTTAGTACCGTTAGTATTCTTGAAATTAAAGATGTTGTGGCTGGTGGTAATTAAAAGCAAGATTATGATCTAGATGAAATTAGGCGTCGACAGTCACTGAGCTCAACTGTGAAGAAGGCAAGAATCTCAGGCTCAACCCAGATACCCTCTGCTCACAAATCTGTGGATGATTTTGAGTCTGATAATCTTGCTATTAGGGACGAAAATGCTAGCAGTGCTCTTTAAAATGCTAATGTTATCAAGAACTAAGAACAAAAGGTTTTCATGTCGAATTTAAAGCCAATCAAAGTTGCATTTACTGGAATCAAAAGACCGGCTGAATTGATACCTAAAATGACAGAATTGAATCTTTTAGAAACTTCAAATGTGTGTGAAGCGTCTCATCTAATCACCAATAGAATTGCAAGAACGGAGAAGTTTATGTGTGCCGTTGCCTGTTGTAGTTATATAGTAACTCTCAATTGGCTTGAAGATTCTATCAAAAAGAAGTAGATTCAAGACGAGAATTTCTATGCACTCAAAGACGTGGAGAGTGAGAAAGCTCTAAACTTCAGCCTTACCCATGCACTAAATCAGGCCAAGTAGAAGAAGGTATTCACTGGTCTTACATTCTATCCAACACCTAAAGTCGTGCCTCCTTTCAAGACTCTCAAAACTATAATTGAGAATCACGGCGGAACTCTCATTGATCCTCATTAAGTGGCTATTGAATCCTTGGATATAAATTCAACTGTAATCTCCTGTCAAGAGGATGAAAAACTGTGGACTCAGTTGCGACAACGTGGCTTCACTGTGTACTACTCTGAACTGGTTCTATGCGCAGCGATAACTTAAAATCTGGACAACAAGACATACAAAATTACTTCCAAATGATCAATTAAGATATAAATTGCATAACTTACAAAATTTCATATTTAAGGCTTTTAATATTGTCCCATTTTCAAGCATTGTTTGGCATACAACATTCAGCAAGTCCGACCAAAATGAAAATTTGAAAATTTGGCTATACGACTCTCTTCGACTCATCAGACTGAAATCAAAGAAACTACGAGATTAAGTTAGAAGAATGCCAGTAGAAATTGGGGACGTGTTATTAGATATCAAGTGCAGCGAAAGTGAAGATATATACGTGAATCATTATAATGAAGATTATCCACTGCTTAAAGTGAGCCAAGCCTAGACAAACGCTGGTGTATAGTAGAAGCAACAAGTATACAAGGTAGATCTGATTGACATGAATGGAAAAGATGTCAAAACTTGGGTGTTGGCTGATAATGGACGCGTCATTTGCATTAAATCTGCCACAGTAAAGGATAAAGCTGTATTTTATGCTTTAATGAAGGATGGCTAGAAGGATGATGGTTGTGCATATCGCGTTAAATTTTGGTATCTATCTGATGATATCGAACAAGCCTTGACTAAAGATTATAGCGCGGGGATTGCTGATATGTTTCCTATTTCATTGAATGGAGACTAGATTAGAGTGTTGGTAGTTTTAGTCACTGGTCGCATCATCTTAGCTGATGAAACTCTTAGTGTAATATCAGAAGTGGATTGCGGTGTCGATTGCCATGTCACTAAATGCTTTTATGAACAACAAAAGTTGTGTGTTGTCGTCAACGGCGCGTCATTGTGCTTTGTTAAAGTTTCGCTGAATTCATTACACTGTGGAGAGGATCGAAAGTCATTGCCATCCAATACGGATTTCGTTGGCTTTTAGGATTCACTGCTATTGGTTCAAGATCTAAATACGCGTAAATTGGGAGTGATAAGTTTTGCAGCGAGTTCAATAGACACTTAATTTATTGATATCGCCTAATTATCTGTAGAGTGTGTTTGTTCTATCGGTGAGTAACATCTTGCTCTATCCGTAAAGCGAGATGATAATAGTGAAAAGAAGGATATTATATTCTATGATGTGGAATATGGTTTAGCTGTGAGTTAGAAGTCTTTGTCATTAGGCGGCGCAATCAAAGATCTAAAAGTTATCTGCGCTCCTGATTAAAAGTATCTGGGTCTCAGAACTACAAGCTAAGTCGCGATTATTCCATTTGATGTAGAGTAGAATCATATTGCTGATCTTCTATCATTGCCGCCTAATACTCAGAAATAAATCATGGACAATGAGATCAAATCTGTGACGATTAATAATCTTAGGTAGAGATATTTGCAGTAGAAGGATTTGCCATCTCCTGATGAGTTATAAGCGATTGTTGTTGCGATGGTTCAGAATTAATTATACTGCCCAAAGTTGATGAGAGATATGATCTGCGGAGGTGTCAGTATGACTGAGGAAACTATGTAGTTGATTCTAGATCAGTAGGATGTCGAAACTTTACTATTCGCGTGTCAAAACTCTACGAATCTAACTGAAAAATGTCTCATTTATGCACTTGGATGGTTTTTGGATCAGGTAGCTTTGAGAGATTTAGAGAAGATTAACGCGCTGGTTGATCTACAAAAGCGCATCGCCACAGAAGTTGGACTGCAATTGTAACTGCTGGAGTTGAGCTTGTAGTATTTCATGTCTATGCCAGTAACAGTGCCTTTTCTGGTTAAAGCTTTATCTGCGCTTAGTGTCGACCATGTCAAGATTCTGCTACATACTGCGTCTGTGTAAATGCGTAGGCTTGACACTGAGTATGTGTTAAGTAGTTAGCTTCGTGAGTTCCATCTATTAACTTTTGATCAATGCTTACAATGGACTCAATGTCTTATTGATGCGCATTTATCATCTATTATTACTAACGACTATCTAAGCTCTTGGCTGAAGGAGTATCGATGGTATCTTAAAAACAGAGTATCAGTGACGCGTGAAGCTAGTCAAATATCTGGACTATTGACATCAGCGTATAGAATTTAGTAAAAATTGGAATGGTAATCATCATAGCAGAAGAAGAATCGCAAATCTAGCAAGTAGGCAAAATCAACTTTATAGCATCTTATTGCTCCTTATGGCGTTGAGATTATTGACTGGAGTCATCATTGAATGAAATAGATCATCTGCAGTGTTGATCGGTTAAAATATTATGACGTAGTTTTCGCTAATCATCTTTTCTTCTTCATTCTTATTATTGTTATAACTTTTACAAGCGATCCATACCATGATACGAAGAACAAATTTAATTTTATTATTCAGGCCTATGAGATTAAAGGTTGATTTCAATAAAGCGGTAGGACCATCCCCATTGCCACTGAATCCTCAAGAAGAGATGGAAAGGCAGCGGCTGTTAAAGGAGCAAGAAAGGCAAGATGCTGAGAATTTGATTAAATTGAACCAGGGCAGTGATGATTAGGATGTTAGACATTAAGATGCTGAGCGCGAACCATTACCAGCATTTAAGGATAATTTAAACCCAGTTACAGGCGAAGTAAATGGACCTAAAGGTGTGGAGCCAACACGATTTGGCGATTGGGAAAGAAAGGGTCGCGTCACTGATTTTTGATGACCATTGTTACAAATAAAATAGTAAATCGATGCTTATTAAAATAATGTGATGTTATTTTATACATGTTCATTATATGAATTCATCATTATCGAGTAAGATACCCAAGTAGACATTTTTCTAACAAATGATCAGCGTTTACCCAAGCATGGTATTTCACTACAATATACACTGAGACCACGTAATTATTATAAGCAACAGTAATAGATAAACAATTACGAAATTTCTAAGTTGCGTCTTTACCAGCAACACCCATCAACATTTATACTCCGCCTGGATGGTACCTTAAATATGGTGTGATATTATAGACTTTGCCATGGAGTACAAGCCATGCGTCGTCTTATGTCTTGTGTTGCGCAACCTGATCCATTGTAAATTTTTGTGGCACATTCTACTTCTACATTACATTACATCACAATTACAATACATATCATATAAATATCTGCTAATCAAGAATAAGCTAATCAATTCATCATTACTCTATCTCGGGAATATACTGCCCAGTCAAGAGGACTGAATCCCGGCTCAAGCTCAACCTTCTTTCGCGATGAGACTACAGGCCGCACTGGACTAAGATAATCTTTTTCTTAATTCGATGAACTAGAAGCACGCTGAATAGAGCCCATCATTGGAAATAGTGGCGGTTTGGACTTTGAATTCTAGTCATCCTCATCAGACATTATTACTATTATTAGTACGGATCTACAGTAGTTGAATACCGAAGTAGTTTACGTAAGTACTGCAAGTCAAAGAAGCGCGAAAATTTGGTGAAACGTAAAATCAATCGGAATTCGACATGTAAATCATTAAATGAAATACTGGATTTATTAGACTCTAATGGAAAGTATATTCCCTCTTCATATCTTGAGAGCTCCTTTTCTGCTGTCTATAAAAAGCAATTTGACTGAGCACATTAACGCGAACACTACCAAGCCGACAGGAGACAGACCCCAGAGCAGAGCGACTAGAATCATCAAAATGTGCGGCAACTTTACATAATCATTTATGCGGAAACACATCAGCAGAGAAATCGCGTCCCCCATCCAAAAGTGCAGCCAGCTCATCAAGACAAATTCTTTCAATTGTAAACATTTGGCAAAACCATCCAGACTCAGCACGTCAATATCGGTTGGCACCTTCTATCCATCGAAAGATTTCCCGGTGATTACAATGTAAGATATGATCACGGTGTACGCGACAGCTGGAAGCAGTGCTGCCAAAGCAATAGCGACATTAACGTAGCGACTCTTTGGCGCAATAGCCAGGTAAATGAATGCAATCAAGCAAATAAAAGTGCTCTTATATACGATATCTAAAGCCTGCATTGTATTGAAAGTGTGTCGTTCGAATCAATCAGGAGTTGAAAACGGTTTCACACTCTCCTGGATTCTTCTATACCTGGCTGTAAAGAGTGGTGAGTTACTGCTGTTTAGGAGGGAAATCATTACTAATAACACGTAAGCAACATTTTTAATTAAATATTAAATATGCGAATAATATCAATAATATTGTTCAATAGCCCCCTTCAATTGTTGATAGTACTGACTCATTGCATCAGCATCAAACTTTAGAGTATTCCAATCCTTAATCACTAATCCAGAGCTAGTGAGAGGCTTTGGGATCATGTGAAAGTGAACCTACAATTTAGATTTCATAAACATTTAAATTCAACCAAAATTAAATAAATACAGTCTTACGTGTGGAACTTCCTAATGAGCAATACCACCATTGTTCTACAGTATATTGTATCCAATTTCCTCGCCACCATCTTTCTAGAGTCCCTACTGCTTGGCCAACTTGACATAGCCACGCGCAACTTGTCTCATCACAATCGATAAATCCTTAAGACCATCATCGTTCTGCAAGTCGTGTAAATATCTGCCATGCTCTTTGGGAATGATGACTGTATGGTGAGCAGATAGTGATCCAATATCCTGGAACGCCAGCGTATACTGAGTTTCCACCAGTATTTTTGCCGGAATTTCCTTGGCAATAATTCTACAAAAAATGCAGCTCATACCTTACTAAGAGTTCTGTAATGATATTGTTATTGTTTTGACTAAATAAAGGGGAAAAGGTATATAGCGAGAGATTATAAGAGCGGGAAAATGACTAAGAACTAATCGCAGGTTGCCAATTCGCGTCTGTCATCGCATCAAATCTATTATAACATTCAGAGTAAAATTTAAAGTCTCTGTACATGAAATAATTTCATATTTTCATCAAAGATTATAGAGATTTACGCGACATTTTTATTGAAAGCCGTTCAGTAGCAATCAAATGTTTCATTTCGTACAGAGTATTTGTTGGGTCGATCGCTGACTGATTGAAGAATTCTCCATTTTGCATTCTGCTTTACAGATTTCTTATTTACAACGACAGAAAATGAACTAAGAGAAAGATAAATAACAGGCATAGTAATAGAAGCGATAATAGGGCGATGTGAATAATTAATCGCATGGTTAGTCCTGGTTCAAGTAATAACATCATGCTGATATCAATTTGGGAAGTTCTTTCACTTAATTCCTGAATGCTGCTCATAATCTCCCAGATTTTGTTCATGGTAATAATACACTTGGCACTTCTTTTAATATGAATGAACACGACGCTGCTGGTTCTAATATGGTGGCACTGAATGATCCGCTGAATAATAGCACAAACATAGTGATGGATGATCCTTTGAATCAGAGCGGGAGTGGTGGTGCATTTGGTATATCTCAACTGTTGCAATAGCATCATAACAATCATGGCCAGTCGAGTTCTCATCGTTCATTGCTGTAGAATTAGCAAGATCAAATGGGTGGTAATAATACCAGCATTCTACCTGGGCTCAATCTTAACTTTAATAACACCTCATAAATGCTTACACCGCTCAGCGCCGGACTCTACTCTCAAGATCAACTTAATCTGGGACATTTGAATAATGGCGGCGGCATCCCCCAAAATATTCCACTGTAATAGTAGCAGTAATAACAATAACAGTCATAGTTTAGAATTAAATCCAATGGACCTATAACATCGCGATTCAACTTGAACCTGTAAAATAGTAATTCTCCAACATCAATGATGATTAGTCAGAGTTAGGTAATATGAAAGAATGTAGTAATTTATTCCAAATCTATTCTACTTTACATTTCAATTATTCTTTATACTTTATCATTCATCCACACATAAATCATAGCGACGTTCCCACATCTGGAGTCTTGGTGTTTTAGGCCACAAATTGATGCAGTTATTCACGTCTTCTGTGCAGCTATTCCAACACCCATTTCATACCCTCCCGACTCTTTTCAATATTCACTCCAAACCTTTTTAGGCCAAACTGTTCAATCTTGTTCGTGATTCCCCATCCGAATGAACTAACAATCCTTGCCTAAGCATTCACCAATGTCCAGCTACTATTATCTTCATGAGGCTTGTACTCCAGCGTCTCTTCAATGGCCATTATACCGCGATGGGACAAGTTTTTAGTCTTTGTGATCATCACCCGCTCCACTGGATCCACAACGGATTCCTCTATAATATATGCATAATTATTCTTCATAATCTTGAATCCCCATTTCGGTACATTGCCAGTCTTTAAAAATATCCGCGTCGAGTGTAGCCGGCCATCAGGTGTGAGTTTCCTCTCAATCGTGTCTGATGATATGACATGTGACGCAAAAGGATTCGGATACTTGAGCCACTATGCCATGCTCACATCACTCCACGGGTGTCTACAATACTAAGCGATTATAAATGTATAAATAATATTGTATTTCTTTCTAGACTTACTCGTAGAAAAATTTTGATTTATATAATTTCATGATTGTTGTATCTGTTGGTAAAGTCGTCTTAATGAGTCAAAAATAATTGATTCGGTGAGAGAAAAAGTTTGATGGCGAAGCTTTGGTGATTAGACGATAACCATCACCATAGTCAAAGTAGTGTTAGAACGCGATATTATCTCTAAATGACTTATCACACAGTTACGAAAATGTATATTATTTTAAAATCATTCTTCATTCGGTTGCTTTGCGGATAAAGTCTACTCTTAAGATTCTACATTAGACTCATCTTTGGTTGATATTTGCTGTCTAAGAAGCTTCAACTGCTATTTCTCTATCCAATCTTTATGCAAGTCTTCCCATACATCAGTCTTGATCTACACCTCCTCATCTCCGAGGAGCATAGCCTCAATCTCCTCATCATTTTCAAGATCGGACCAAGTGCTCACATTCGAATCCACAACTGCATCAGTCCAAGTTCTCTCAAATCGCAGAGTACTGTCAGCTTGAGGTTCTTTTCTTCCGCTTGCATTACTAAGCGTAGCATTAGATGATAAGCCATCCAAGTCTGCAGTATGAGGATGGTGGATAGCACTAGATGTTGATGGCTAAATCTGATGTGTTCTAGACTACTATTTAAAAGATGGAGGGTGACATTCTTCAGTTAGATCAGTGACACGAAACTGATCCACAGACAACTCGGCCGATGGAGTCTCCATAAACTCATTCAAGCGACTACGCAGAGTCATATCACCAATTTTAACCACGCGAATAATATCATACTGTGTTCGCTTGAAGCCATGCATTCGGCAAGCAATCAAGAGAGAAGCACCGCATATTCCATTCGGACGTCTTCCCAAATGGATCCAATCGCGTTTCATACGTTAGACGAGACGAAGCGCGTCCGTTGTGACTTGATGAGTCTTCTCGCCCAATTCGAGCTGAGCCGCGAAACGAGAAAGATAAAGAGACGGGTCGATGAGAGGCAGTTTCAGATCTAGTACGCGTATCAGCTTGAGGAATGTATTACCAAGGGAGTAGACATTGACATGCAACACATCGCTGAAATCTATGAGCATATGTACAGTCTTCTCCTATCGGCAGACAATGTACAGGCAGGCGGCGATGACGTGAGAGCCTTTCCTTCCCTGCGTGAATTCTTTCATCAGGGCCATCTTGTAGCATTGAGTGGCTCTATCAATGTGATAATCATTCAGACCCTTCAGCGCATATGCCACCTCTTGAATTTTTCTTTTGGCATTAGCGATAGTCTCCTCTCTAGACTATGAGGCATTGATACGCCTATTCCGCAGGGTGAGTGACCTCAGACCAGTACGATCTTGGGCAACAAATTAGCCTATCATTCTCGACGATCCATCGCCACCTTCAATAAACGTCACCTCACTCGTAATAGTATTTTCTTCCACGACAACACCACAGGATGTACAATAGGATGATCCAGTTGTGCTGTCATATTCAATAATGGATCCAGGACAACTCTCGCACGGCATTCTCGAACAGGGTACCTTTTATGAACAGACAGTACAGTGGTAAAGGCAATGAAGTTTAGTGACTGGGTGTTGATGAAAAAAGGGAAAACTGGCGCGAAGCGAAATTTACAACGACTTTCAGCTATATTCGCGCGTTTCGTTTCAGCCTCCTTGATTTTTGAAAGTGTTATCTCACTGTGAGTTGTCTATATCTTTTGCATTACCTTCTTAATTCTTACAATTATTATTATTATTGATACAATGTCTGTAAATGGATAGATTTGTTGCATACAACAGAGAAATTTAAAAGTCACTTTGTTTAACGCCACTGCTCTCTTTCTGCAGATGAGCAGCGCGAAATCTAAACTTTTTCTCCTCATCTCCGTCAACTTCTTTTCTTACGAACAGGCATCTCATACAAAGCTCTTAATCCATTACATACGGCAAAGCTAACTGATGTTGTAGATTATGTGGTAATAGCATCTCGACTTTGATCGTAGAATCTGTAGTCAATGTTAAGAATGTTGCCAGCCAGTGAACGTCGTGAGTGAATGATTTCATCAGCTAACAAACAAAGTTTCCGATCCATGGTGCTATTTAGTCGTTTAATAGCCTCTCTCTGGACAGAAGTTTCTAGTCGCTAATCCGATATAGATTCCGGTGGAGATGTCTTTTAAAGTCGCTGTGTTAAATAAGAATTGTACTCACAAGCGCTACCATTAGCGCATTCTACGTTTTTAATATACAAACTGGTAACATCACAATGGAAGAGAATATGCCCCGTTACCACAGCTATAACTGGCCCGACTCCGATCATATTTGGCACTACGAACATGAATGGGCTATGGAGGTCGGTCTCCGTCGCTACGGAATGCATTAAAACAAATATGAATTGATGCTGGCAGATCCTGAGCTTGGTGATTTGACCACTTTATGCGGTGGAAGAACTAAAGCGTAAGGCTGTAGAGGTCCTCCAATAAATGGTTAGAGTCGGGCGCTAGATGGATGAGATGGGTGGCTTCATCTTCGCTGCAACCAGTGTTGAGGAGTACATCCACGACTGCTATTACCCTCGTTAGATGGCAGAGGAGTATGAAGTTTTTGCCGCAGAAGCCTAACTGGCAACTGCTCTGCCGCTGGATGTAGCCAACGGTGAGAGACTCCCTTCTCCTCTGCCATGGAGACCACCTACTCCCTTTCCTACTCTATCCGAAATCCAAGAGTATATGCAGGATAATGATAATTATCTAACCAAATTAGATGGAAACTACGCTGGCTTGAATGGTTCGTCCTCGTCCTATGTGTCCTGATGCTGCGTCTCTATTGTCTGGCCCGTCTTTTATTTCCGTCTAAGGGATACTACTATATGATTGAAAATTACTAACCAGTAAAAACCAGTCTATGATAACTCTTTAATCATTGTGCCTCATTGGAGATTTATTCAACTTTTTTCAGTTCTCGAAGTTTTGACTTTGGACCTGTATGCAAATAGATGCATATGGCTTTGGCCTGCATGCTACACAAAATGATCCATATAAAGTCCAACTTTTATATTTATAAAACCATTGATTTAATGCCTGACTTACGCATCATACGAATTCACGGCATGACACTTAACTTGAAACTTCTTGTAGTGGGTGATCTGCTCTCCTTTCGCGGACTTTTTGCTTTTTGCTTTCTCGCGGTCGACTTTGTGTTGCACAAAGCGTAAATTCCTTTTACAGATTTTTTATAAATAAAGAGTACTTGCGCTAACACTGTTGGATAAAGACGGCGGTTCTCTAGATTTTATACGTCATGAGCAACAGCGGTAGTAAAAAGAATTCGTTTGCTGGATTTAATAGTAGTGCTGATCCTCGACTTATGGTGTAATAATCGCAATAGCAGATGTAGCAGTAGTAATCCTAATTGAAAGCAACTTTGTAATAGCAACAGCAGCAACAATCGTATGGTATGTCTGATTACGGCTATTATTCATATGATGGTCAGCTATAGTAATAATAATAGCAGTAGCAGTAGCCGTATTAGCCTCAGCAATCATCTTTTGCAATGGAGTAGACATATGCCAATATATCGTCTTTCGCATAACAACCGAAAGAGTTCAAGCTGTAGTCTGAAGATTTCCCTGCATTGTCATCTACTGCATCTAATGCGAACGCTAGTGCTGGCAATAGCAGCTCTTCTATGAATGGCTCTCAATTGTCTTAGTAACGAGGTAGATAGAATACATAGTTTTCAGAGACTGGTGGTGGTAGTGGCAGGGGTGGATAAAGTAAATCTACCTGGAATGGTTCTGCTATCATCTCAAAGTCACAGTAATAGCAACAACAATAATAACAGTAGTAGTAGTAGCAGTAGTAATTGCTTTAGTAGCAACAACAGTAATAGTAGTAATAGTAGCAATTGAAGTAGTAGCAGTAAATGTCTTCACAACAGTCGCATTAAATGTCCTAATCGTCGTCCCAGTCTGTCGGTAATGGTAATGGGAGTAGTGTCGGCGCTGTGGATAATAGTTCCCTTACTTCGGATAGATTTGGTTTGATTGGTTTACTTGGTGTCATCAGGATGACTGATGCGGATTTGAATACTCTAGCTCTTGGTACTGATTTGACTACTCTGGGTCTAGATCTGGCTGCTGATTAGACACTTAGTTAGTCATTTAGTGGTGCTATACATTCGGACGTGGTTCTTGATAAAGTTATTCTCAATCCTGATGGTAAAGTAGCCGGACTTCCGTATTGCTATCAATTTCCGCTCAGTTCAGATTCGCAATCCGTGAAATTTGCCAGCTTAAGTGAAGATTGTCTATTCTATGTGTTTTACACTTGCTGTCGAGGAAATGTCAAGTCACTGCAGTTGTGTGCCGCTAGCGAACTTTATGCGCGATCATGGAGATTCTAACGGCAGCATCAGGTGTGGATCTATCATGGCAGTCAAGATTAAAAATTGGAGGAAGCATTCGTCTGGGATGTCGCGTCATGGAGTAAAGTTGGTATTGATGCCACAGTGATTGATCTATCTGATTGCCTGCCTGTGGAAATGTTTCGAAAGATTCAAAACCGATCGGGCGCGTCAGTTCATAATCTTGCACGCGGCGGTAGTAATGCTAATAACAATTATAATCGCGGCTCGACTCTTCTTGGCGCGGACAATGAGAAAGTGAGCAGCGACGCGACGTTGAATCATCGGTCCGCCGTGAATTCAACGCTCGGCTCAGTGGTTGGTCTAGGCGGTGCTAGCAGTGGTAATATAGGCAGTAGATATGGGGAAGATGGCATAATATCTAGATAGAACCTTTGATAAATATACATGCTTCTATATTATTATTATAAAGATCTTGAAAAATCTCTTTTTAGTTTTCAGCTTGGTGTTACTAATCTGCGAACTCACATTACATTCAACCATGGTGTCACGCGCGAATTGATTCATCGTTCCAAGGGGGGACGATATAATCAGGAAATAAAGTCTGGGCTCTTTTTTACTCTGCATTTTACACCTTTATCGATTTAAACACATAAGCATTAGTATCTCTGAAAATGGCATCAAACGGAAATGGTAATAGTGGGACTCCTCCTCCTTAGTACAGTAGCGAGTAGAAACTGTATCCGAACGTGGACAACAATGTGGCTTATAGTAATCCTTCATCATCCAATCACAATTAGCCCTCTGCACCTTCTCATGCTCATTTGAACTCACCTCAGTAGTATGGCACTTATAATAATAACAATCATCATCCTGTTAATGGCGGTCAGAATAGTCAATAGAGTAATCAAGGGGCTTTGATTTAGATTCCACCTGCCGCAGCTGCTCATCCTAACAATAATTAGCATCAGAATTACAACAACAACAACAATCAACCAATCGTGACCAACAATAAGTAACAAGAGGTAAAGTTGCGCAAGTAGAAATTGGGAGATTAGCCAACAATTGTCTTCTGTCCCAAGTGTAAGACTAACAGGATGACGCGTACAGTTTAAACTTCTGGATGCTGCACTTGGCTGGGTTGTTCATTTCTGTCCGTGTTGTGCTGTTGCATGCCTTGTTGTCTGCTTCCCTTCTGTTGCCGCGGTTGCATGGACATTCATCATGAGTGTTCTGTATGTGGAACATCAATTGGTTAATATCACAGAATTTGAGTGTTGAAAGAAGTATGAATACTGTACGCAATATATCTTTACTTATGAATCCATTACTGGATAGTATTGACATCAAAATTATTTTATTTTTCACTCTATTTTATCATTTATCGACGCTGTCGAAGAACCATTACGGTAAATCCAACCAAGCCTTGAATGAACGTCATAGCTCCGAATACAGTTGTCCACTAGGACACAAAATATTGACGATTAATTAAACGCCTCCACTTGTTCAAAAAGAATGCCAGTCCGCCTTTATATCCGACGATGTTACCCTGGTCATCATGGATTGGTTCACCTATTACTTTGTTCATGGCGCGTTGAGTTGGAGATGTAAATCTAGTCGCATTGATCATCAGCATGTCTTTACTCACCAGAGATATATCAACCTCCAGCTCATCAATCACATCAAGTATGGTGTTGAATGACTTGAGGACATCAGTCTTGATACAATCAAAAAAGTTGCCAACTAGAGGTCCAAACACGTCCAGTCGAAGATTTTCAGTCAGAAATCGCTCCGTATCATCAAGAGCCGAGTACACAGTTCCATTGACTTTGTCTGACAGCTACTAAATAGGCGTAAAAATATTTGAATTTATGGCATCATTCGTGTCATTTATAGCAGTATTGGCAGACGTGACAATCAAGTAATTGAAATCAAATAATGCACTGTTAGTTGCATTAACTTGCCGAGCCATGAAAGCTGTCACTGTATCCTTTGCACGAGGTATGAAATCTCGCTCAATCTAATTCAAAGCGTTGAGTTGCATTGAAGAGAGTATGAGACCGCCAACTCCAACCATAAATATCAGCACGCCAGGACCATATGCAATGTAATCAATAAGCCATCGTAGTTTAATACCATAAAAAGCAGATAGATTCAGTTTATCAGCAATAACTTTACTAATGTGTGAAAATCGCGGTCGTTTGAGACTGTGAACTGCAACTCTCAACTGATACTCATCACCTGTCAACCAACCGAGATCCATATGCTCGGCAACCCTCTCTTCATAGATTTAGTTTTAAGAATTTATCCACCACATCCTATTTAATATGGACACCAATACTATGAGAGCAATAATTCCAAAAAGAGCATACGATATCTTGTTCATTACTCGCGCGCCTTCATCAATCCATGCCAAATCAATACTGCAAAACTTCACCTCAACTGGATCGGGAACATTAAACAACTACGTTGGAATCCTAATGCTTTCATTCAACTTACGAATCTAATCCTTTATCAATTCGAATGGAGTTTCTATGAACTACAATCCTTAATCAACGGCCCAAGTGGAATTGACATTTATAGAAGACAGAGCATCAGCAACTACAGTTGGAATCTAGACATCTGGTACAGGATTTTGACGCGATGGTAAGACATTTTCATTACCAAAAGCATTAAAGAAACCATTAATACCATTCGTGAATGTATTGGCCACTTTGTTACTCTCATTGACCACCGCATTCACAGAATTTTGTAGAAAGTTTTGTATGTTCTACGCCTCCTTCTTCAGTAAAAAGATACCACTATCAATAATGGCTTTCACCAGACAAACTACCAGCTTCTTGTATGAGGTCAGCACATAGATTAGAATCTTTTGGAAAAGAGTGACGCCAGCAAGCATTGCTCTTATTGTGAGGTTCACAGTCTATTGAAACGACTTAACTAAAGCTACATTGGTTTCCACAGCCAGAGCATGAGGTACAGACATGAAATCTGAACTGAAACCTTCTAGATTACTACAAACATCTTCAATGTTACTTTTCAGACTCCCTATATCTTGATTAAAGTCGACATAAGCATTATAGAGTTGATACAGCACTAAAAGACAACTAAGCACGACGTGATTGATGTAAGCTCTTGATAGTTTGGCCATCAAAGACACAAAAGGATAACCATGATTGAATCTAACCATTTTAACAGTAATAATTTTGCATTAAACTAAACAAAGATGGAATGCAGAAAATGTAATGTAGGAAGATGGTACAGCATTTAAAAATTGAATTCACATCTTGATCACACACAGCCAATCCAATTTACTATCAAATGTTCCGATCAGATTCAATGCTTGGCCGAAATCTCGTACAAATATAGACTATCACGCACCGCTTACTCGTAAACAGCATTCGATAATATCTATTTGACAGAGAACAGTTTCCTTAATTTAATGAAGAACTATTTATCAGCACGCCGTCGTTTCTTGTAGCTCATAATACATTTTGGTTTGGGTACATTGCTGTTATGATTGATCAGTTAGTTCAATGTGTTTAGAAGAGGCTCAAAGCAGGATTCCAAGTACACGCAGTCTGATATTAGGATCAAATGGACATCCATAGCTTCATTCAAACTGATACTATCACCCCACGTCAGTTCTCTTGCAATTAATCGACAACTGTCAGAGTGTAATTAGAAATTATCATCAATGTTTTGTTACAGCAATGGGATCGCGCACGGAAGATCAGTGAGAATGACGCGCTCACACAACTCGGTATACAATGAATACGCGTACATCCCAACAACACCAGTTCCACTACCCAGTTCTAGTATTCTTATAGGCTCTGATATGGAAGTTGTTTCTATATTCTCCAAATAGTAACAAAGCAATAGAGCAGCTTCCCAAACTATTCCGGCACATCCAATTGACCTATCAGTGTATAAGGCAATCTTTTCATTGACTCTCCTGGCGACTTTTGTAAGCTCTAACGATGAAATACAATCCCACTAATTCTCTTCTTACCTCCCCTCTACAAGCTCAATTGAACCTATATCGTTCATCTTACTACTGATAAAAATCAAATGATACGCCAAATAATAAACTAGTGTACAGTAGGTAAATTATATGAAGCACTGTTAGTAAGTAGCTATGGCGCGTTCCAAGTCTCTTCTCATCCGTCTGACTTTAAAACTCCGCTATGCAGTTTCTTTCTCTTTCTTTCTCTCTTTCCCCAGTCAGCGCAGACGCCGTTTAAACGTTACTCTGCTTTTTGATATTCTAAAGCGTGTTTCTCTCTCTCTTGCTCGTTCTCTCGTGCTCGTTCTGCTCGTCCTTTCAACAATCGTTCATTCAGTTCTTCAACTTTGCTGTTCAGTACAACTATATCTACATATATTTAGTATAATACATCGAGTAGCTATTATATTTAAGAACGGAAAATGGAAGAAGTTAAATAACTGTATTAGCGCAAGTTGTACCATCAGTTCACTGTCAAGTTGTTGGAGTTTATCAAGTAGAGAGGTGGCGCTAGTGTCGGATAGGATGTGGTTGCAGTCTTTGAACAGATGGTTCAGCCTGCATACACTCAAATGAACAAGGTATCATACGCCCAGATTTCTGTCGCTGTATCCAAGTTCTATGCTCAGTCTGATTCCACAAAAGCCATAACTTTTCTAACTCAAGTTGCAGAGAAGTTGTACACTGTTGGTGAAGTGGAACAGGCCAAGACTTAGCAAGATGATTAGATGCAATTGGATTCTGGCGACAATAAGCAAGTGAGCCATGATCCTACAGAGAGCTGTATTGAAGGTTTTATTTTGGTGAGTATGCAGAAGGCTTAATTTTAGTTGATGTAGAACCAGTTGGCGGAGTGCAAGTCTTCTATGGAAACGTGTGCTTCTTTACTTGAGAAACTGCCCGTGGTTGAGGCTTTTATCAATGAAGCCTTTTATAGAGTGTCTGCTGATTACTACAAGAGCAAGGCTGACTACGGATTGTATTATAAGAATGCCCTACTATACCTGGCCAGTGTCAATCTGAATGAACTGCCCGATGCTGACAAGGCTTCTCGTGCTTTCGACCTCTCTATAGCAGCTCTATTATCCGAAGATATCTACAACTTTGGTGAATTGCTTCTGCATCCTATTCTTGGCTATCTGAAGAGTCCGCAATCTGCCAAGAGCACTCCGTCCAATACTTCGACTAATGAGTGGCTATTCAACTTGCTTCATGTGTTCAATCGTGGCGATATCAAGTAGTTTGATGAGTTGAGCAAGTAGACTGGCAATTTCTCTTCAGTTGTCGGTCTGAAAGATTTGCTAGGTATCAATATCGTTGCTTTGAGGCAGAAACTGTGTCTGATGAGTCTTGTAGAAGTTGTGTTCAAGTCTGGCGGTGTCCAAATGGGTGTCAAGGGTAAAGTGTTGCCGTTCGATGTGATTGCCTCAGAGACCAAGTTGCCGATGAATGAGATTGAGCATCTGATTATGCGCGCGCTCTCACTCCAAATCTTGAAGGGAAGAATTGATCAGGTCAGTGGCGTGTTGATGGTGGAGTCTGTGCAGAACCGCGTATTGGACATGTCTCAGATTGAGAATCTCAAGAAGCAGATTGATTAATGGAGTTCTCGCGTTGTGACTCTTGTCTCTGAAGTTTAGTGATTTAATACCACTGTATGATACGGTGAAAATAGGTGCATATTGCACTTTTTCTCAATTGTTAGTACTTCTTTTTTTATTTTTTTTAATTATCATTATTTCATTAAAAACATCATAATGTATTGAAGTAAATTTCGATTTAAAGCAGCTGATAGATAGTGCAGGCCCCTTACAAGCAAGCACTTAAAAAGTCATGAGCCTTCTTTATTGATCCCCGCGTTTGTTGATTTTCTTCTCGTCGATCATCAAAAGGCTTAATCTTGATCAAAGACTATTTCTCTCTGTATTATTGCTGAATCGTTTTAATATCACTTTAAAAAGTCGCAAAATTTTTAGTATGAGTGGATAATATCCTGGTGCTGGTTCTAAAGGCGATACAAACAGCCACAATCCACCTCAGTATTCAGAGATTGACGCTAGTAGTCAGATATCATCAAATTAACAAGTAGTGACGAGGCCTTAAACTAATCCTAGTGGTTATGGCTAGTAATATCCTTAGTAGTAATGGTCTCAAAATTAATAAAATTACCCATCTGCGCCATAATAAGGCGGATATTAGGCACCAGTTCCACCTGGCAGTTAGTATTATAATACTTCTCCGGTATAGTAGCCACAGTATCAACAGTAATAATAATAATAGACAGTCCTTCAGGCTGTAGAACTGACTCCTAATCCGCAAGCTCTATTCTGTCCATACTGTAAGCAAGTTGTGGTATCTAATGTGCGCACAGAAAGCGGTGCTCTGACGTGGCTCTCCTGTGCCGGGCTCACCATAATCGGCTGTATTCCGTGTTGTCTCATTCCATTCTGCGTGCAATCTTGCCTAAACTCGGAACACTTATGCCCTCGCTGTGGCTTAAGCATTGGCTATTTCAGAAGATTATGATTAACAATATATGGTCAATGGCTTTACGATATGAGTTTGTTATAATGAATCAACAAGATAATATTTGCAGATTATAGAGATTTCACAGATAGAGATTATTAGTAGTGTAATCATTCATTCTTCGAGTAGTAGAAAATGCTATCGGTAATATCTCAACTCTTCAATACTTTCTAGAATGTCATCAATGGCGCGATGAGTGTTGCGCTTCTTGGGAGCTTGCTTGAACACGCGCTCATTCCACATTCGACACAGTTCCTTCACCGCTGAAACGTCAATCATTCGATAGTGCAGCATCTCGTCCACCCGAGGAAAGAACCGTTTCAGAAACACTCGATCGGCATGGATAGAGTTGCCACATAGCAGTGGTCTGGTGTTTCTCGCGTGACTATCACTGTTGTTATTATCGCCAGAAGCATCTTGTTGACGCGGGAAAAACTTTTGCAGAAAGCTTTCGAGCAACCATCCCGCGCTTTAAAGGTCGACGGTGGACCGGTTGATCGCATCAATAAGACCACTCTACGAGTGCGTTCTTCTGCACCAATCAGTATATTTCCCTTAGCTATCTACATCTAATGGCATCAATTTATCCATTAGAGCAGTTTCATAGTTGATGACCAGATGAAAATAGTGATAATCTCCCTCCGCGTCGTACTTGATGTCCATTCGATCAAACACGTCTCGGGATTCATTAGGCATTGGTAGTGGCTTAAGCTGTTCATCAGTAACCAACACACAAACTTCAAGCACCTGATCCACATCAATAGTCAAACCAGTTATTTCCATGTCCATCCAAACTAACATTTTTGCCATATTTTTATTTAATCAGATTATAATTGTTCAGTCTCTTTCTTCAAAGAATAAATACGCTATTTTAGAATGGAAAAATAGTAAACAGCCAAGAATTAGGAAGCAACAGTGTATGTTGGTAATTTGGATGAACGCGTTAATGATGCTATTCTATGGGAACTCTTTCTGCAGGTGGCCCCAGTGAAAAAGGTGTATATGCCCAAAGATCGACTGGCTGCGAATCATTAAGGCTTTGGATTCGTGGAATTTTATCAGGAGCGGGATGCTGAATACGCTGTTAAGATTATGAATCTGGTCAGAGTTTGGGGTAAGCCGATTAGAGTGAATAAAGCGACATCGGATAAGAAGAATCTGGATGTGGGTGCTAATCTGTTTGTGGGCAATCTGTCGCATGAGGTAGACGAATCAGTGCTATATGACACATTCAGCAGCTTTGGAAAGATCATTCACGCGCCTAAAATCGGCCGGGATGAGGCGGGCAATCATAAGGGATTTGGATTCGTTAGTTTTGATAGTTTCGAGTCCAGTGATATGGCTATTGCTGCTCTCAATGGGCAGTGGCTCAACAACCGTCAAATTACCGTGTCATACGCGTTCAAGAAAGACGGTCGTGGAGAACGACACGGCACGGCTGCAGAGAGACTGCTGGCGGCATAGTAGAAGAAATCGTCTGCAGAGAGAGCCTAAGCCGCAAAGAATCTCCTGCCATCAATGCCTGTATTAGCATCAAATCCTTAAACTTCCCTTTAATAACCGCAACTTGTTCAGAGACCTGTATAATAATAATAATGAAAATGAAGCTGAAAGTTTGTAATAGCAAAAAATGATGTTGTCAGTATACTGTAGATCACACACTTTTAAGAGATTCAATCTTGCACTTCATAAACTTCATCAATGACACTTTCTTCAGCAGCTATTTACGATACTGTTGATAATTCATCACCGTTTTCTACTTTCTGAGATGGCACATGATCAGGATGTAGGATGTAGCACTTAACATCCATTGGCATCTTCCCTTCGACATTCAGCTTCACGCGAATTCTGTCCAAAATCTTCAAAGTCTAAACGAGTCCCGACTCCACTTGGCTATCTATAACCGTTAAAACACCGTCAGATGATTTTTCAACTTTAAATTTCTTCACATCATAGCGTTTACTGTAAGGAGGAAGATTCTTATACAACTTTGGCCATGTAAGTTCAATCTCAGTCTGCGCAGTGTTAACACGACTCTATACCACGCCAAAGTCTTCAATATACACCTTCCGGTTGAAAGCGTATTTAGGAATAAAGACATCAATACTATGGTCGCCAATATCCATCACCACGGCATCTTCAATGACAATGCCAATCTTGTCACACAAATTCTTCAAATACACACATAGGTACAGTTTAAGTGAATCATCCTGAGACTCTCTAGCATCTTCCTTTTTAACATTACAACGCTTGGCCGCTTGCTCAACTTAAGTAGGAGAGATTGGAGGTTTCTACGCGTCATTTATGGCAGCCATCAACTGACGATGTACCACCACATCGGCATATCTTCTAATAGGCGATGTAAAATGAGTGTACAAGTCACAGCTTAGAGCATAGTGGCGCCATCGCTCTCTGTTATCTGCAAACTACCCAGTGGAAAAATAGACAGCTCTCTGCATTGGCTTGATAGCAAGCAGTTGAAATATAGCTCTCTTCTCTGGATCTGAGATACCTTAAATCGACTTTTGCAAATCTCCAGCGGAGGAAGCCGTGATACTTACCTACATCTTATCCGCAAACTTCATAAACTCTTTCATTGTACGTCCGTTGGGTGGTGGATGACAACGCAGCAGGGACGCATTGGGATAAGTCTCACTAATCTTCTGTGCAACACTCATGTTAGCCAACAGCATGAATTCTTCAATCAGCCGATTACTATCTTTCAACTGATAAACATGACAGTCAACAGGATTCTTATCTTGATCCAGCCTGAAGGTCAACTTTGGCTAATTGATAGTAAGAGCACCGCGATCGAAGCGACGCTTCCTTAGAATGAGAGACAACTTGTGAAAGATCTTCACGTCATTCATGATAGCATGCTGCATCTACTCACCACCTTCTACAGGATAACTCAGAGTCGCATCCGCCCAGCTTTGACCATCAATGATATTCTATGCCTTTTCATAACTCAACTTGGCACAAGATTTAATGATAGATTTTCCAAACCAAGTATCCACAATCTAGGCATCTTGGCTCATTGTCCACATCACTGAAAACGTGAGCCGTTCCACATGAGGATTGAGACTGCATAAATCTTCACACAACACTGAGGGAAGCATAGGATAAGCACGGTCTACCATGTACGTTGTCGTGGCACGATTTAAAGCTTCTCTATCCAACTCAGAATCTGGCTAAATGAAATGACTAACATCGGCAATATGGACACCAACCAGCAGATTACCATCAGGTAGGGTCTCACACGATACGGCATCATCCAAGTCTTTAGCAGTCTCCGGATCAATGGTGAAAACTCGCTTCAACCTCAAATCCCTACGTCCCTGTATCTCTTCCTCAGGTATAACAAAAGGCAGAGAGGGAAGACACTTCAACACTTCTGAACTAAAATCTCTGACATTGATGTTATGATTTTCTAATATTGCAGTCGATTCGGCCTTGACTTCACCCAAATGCCCAATGAACTTTACAAATTCAGCAAGTGGAGATGTACTAGACTCTTTCCATTGCACAAGCCTCACAACACACAGCTAATCCTTATAATTCTCCCTATTCGTAAAATAGTCTTAAGGAATCTTTTCAGTTTTAACTGTAAACAGAGGACAATTATTGTCACTAGGCTTGAATCTAACAAATTACTAACTACCGCTCACTTTCCTTTTCTAAGACTCTTTTTACTTGGCATTATTACTTTTACCATCTTTCGTGTCCACAGCGGTCTTACCATTCGGCTTCTACCCTTTTTCTTCTATCAACTCGTCATCAGATTACAAATCCTCCCAATCTCCGACATCGTCATCATCATCTTCATCCACTGCAGAAGATTCTTCATTAATGCTCTCGTCTACACCTTCAATAGTCGCGGTGGCAGAATAAGGCAAATTCTGTTAAGGAGAAGAAGAAGACTATTCACCAGCATCATCCTGCAAGATAATACCAGAAAATAAAAAACCAGGTCTTTGGGAAATAATACCAACCACTCTACCAACTCTAACAAGGCCAGAATCAGCATCATCATCCAAACTAATATCATCCAACTCAAGATCAATGTCAACTTCATCCTACTATGCCCCACCATTAGCTTCAGGTGCCACTCTATGATCCACGTTAGTATCACGGACAACTGTAGGAGAATCATCAGATTGAGGAAACGGATTAAATTACCTCTAAGTATCATCCACTTCAGACTTTTGGCCACTAGCAGCAACATTAACTTTTGGCTTTGAGTTAACAACAAAGAACTAAGAAGCATTGCGTACCTTTTTCAACTCTGCTCTCTCAACTTCACCCAGAAACTCAATGGCAACAGTATCACCGTTGAATGCACGATTCCTGTCCAACATACCTTGCACCAAAAAGTCTTACTCATAGCCGTCCACAGTCACATAGGCATTGTACCTATTGCGCTTGTTAATTCTGATAATACCAAACTGCAATTTGTTCAAATTCTTCAGCTGTTTACACTCTTTGATACTCAAATGATCTGCATAGATTTAACGTCTGCTCTTACTCTTAGACTTGGCCTGCTGTTTAGTATCTCCGGTCTACCGAGAGTTCTTGGACGCTTAAGCACTTCTGTCATTCTTGCCATTGGACTTGGTATTGCTTATACTATCTCCGCCACTTTAATTGGCTTTCACACTACTATTACTACTTTTCATTCTACTTGATTCTACTTGATTTACATCATTATCACTCTTTTTTAAGCCAGGCAAATGCTTCAAGACTTCTCTAACCCACGGATATTCATCAACCGGAACCAGCGTGGAAGTACTCTATTATGTGCTAATCTAGCCATTACCACTACCAACACCTGCTTTTTTATTCTAATACTATTATTATTACTTCTTATTCCTACTACTATTAGAATTCTAAGAACGATTATGCGAATGAGAGACTCCATTCTAAGGGGGAGGAACTTTACTATAATCCTTCTACCCACTGCCAACACCATTTCCAGACTAAGACATACCACGCCTCCAAGTACCCTGATCCGATTCCAACTATAAAGTCATCTATGATAAAGACTATAATATTCCAATATAGAGCTTCCAATAATGAAATAGAAACAAAGAAGATGACGATTCGTCTGCCATCGGGAAAGTAGAACGCGAGAACTCGTTTCACTCTGGGCGATCTCTAAACGCGTAACTTTCAACAAAGATCAGAGCTAAGAGCAGGATGTACATTTAGAAAAGACAAGTAAAAGATGAATCGCACCTGAGTCTTTATCCATTGAGTTTATTTATATTTATTTTTGTATGAATATAAGTGTATATATATATAGGTATCTTCTAAGATGATATAGTAATTCAGCCACCCGCACCACCTTCTCACACCTGATCATCATTACCACGAATTCTCTGCTTCTCAAAGAAAGGCATCTCCAGAATGTCCATGATGTGCTAGTCAGTAGACTTACAGTTTGGACATGGATCGCTGAAGCAGGAATTGTAGACAAGGGTGTTGAATCCCTTCTTTATCTCGTTGAGGTCTTTGTCGCCATCTTCTCGGTAGTGAAAGACAAAGTTCAGTATCAATAGATCCATGTCGTTGGCCATGTACAGTTTCAATCTCTTGTACCACAGCGGCCACTTGTCAGGATGGGTTCCCACCTCCTGAGTCTTGACAAAATGACTCTTGATTGCACTGATTGTATCATGCAACTACTGCTACATCTCCGGCGTCATGTACTCGATTCCAACCATCATCACAAGCACATTATAGTAATCTCTAAGCCGTTTAAACCATGACTGCTCACCAGTGGGTACTTTTGAGTTTTCAGTCAGCTTTTCAAAATTGGTCATCACCTGATCAAAGTTGCTATCACGCAACATGGACATGCCCAGGTAGCGAAGATCGGACAAAGCGTGCACATTATCCTTCTTGAAGAATTTACCAATGCGCTCTGTGTGCGTCTGAGAAGGTGAAAACTTCTACTAGCGAACAATAGATGACCTGCCAAAGTCGATTATAATAGGCTCGTAGAATCGCGACTTCCAAGGATGGACTAAAAATTTCTTACTAATGCGCTATTGCAAGTTTACATTAGGGGCGGAATAAGAGTTACTACTACCAGCAGCGCCGGAACCACCAGCACTGCCACTACTACCACCGCGCGAACTGCTACTACCACTCTACAGTAATTTTCTAGCGAACTTGCTTAAAAAAGGCTGCGTGTTAACATTAGACACTTCGTTATCAGAATTCATAAATGAAGTAATTCTTTTCTAACTGCTTTTTTTACCATCTTCTTTAGGCACGAACACGGGCTCTTCTTCAACTTCGAAAGCTTCTTACTACGGTAGTGGATTATGAACACCTTCAAACGCTCTTCCATGCACATCCTACCTACCGCGTCCAATATTGACGCGAAGACTCTCCATCATTCCAGTCATACCGCCAAGATCCTCACTGTAATCAAAATTAAGTATCAATGAAGTCAACTTCTACTAATCCGCGTCTGACGTAACCAACATGATATTAAACGACGTCATATCACCATGCAGAAATTACAGCTTGTTAGACGCGTAAAATAGCGAACTCAGCACCTACAATAATACAGCAGCAGGCATGTCAAGGAAATGGTATCTAAGCCACCTATCCGCCGAAATTGAGAACTCTTCAAGCGATCTCATCTCCAAATCGCCCATACGATTCAAGTATGATTACAATAGGAGGCCATTTGAATTCGGGCTCAACTGCTCGGTAACAATAAAAAGCTTAGCGGGATGAGAATTTTTAAAATTACTGACATCCTGTTGGAACTTCTTGATTTGCTCTACCACTTTCTTATAATCAATATCCTTCTAATCATCAATACTCTACTTGATTAAGGACTCCATCTGCTCCTAGAATATTTTCAAAAATACTCCAACAACATTATTAATGCCGAAAACAAAATCCAACGTCTTCACGAAGCCAACATATCGCACGCTCACGCTTTTACCATCAGCAGAAGGCATTGTGTACAACTTCTAGTTATCCACTAGATCATTTATGTGAAAGCCAATCGACACCTCATCCAAACCATTACTGTACTTTGACGGCTCTTTACCAATCTTCACCTTTTCTGAATTCGGATAAGTCTGCACCTTGATCACTGCGAGCTTTCCGTCCACATGGTGCCAAGTGCCGCTATGATACTTGCGCAAGATCTTTCCATCATTATCATAATCGAACCCGATATTACCTTAAACTTCGGACACCACGCGGACATTCTTCATTATAAAACACGTCTTTCGGACGCTGAGAGCCTTCAAGACATTCTTCTACAAATGTACGAGATCTTACATTATAATAGGATAAGGATCGTAAGCGGAGAAAAGAGCGGTAGCAATGGTCTAAGTGGCCACAGGAAACTAATTATACATAGACGGACTAGAGGAGTCGTGAATTCTCTGCATCAAATCTATCCATAATTACTCATACTAATACGCGTCGCGCGGGTCAAATCCATTATCAATCAGATCACGCAGGTCAATCGAATCGCTATCACCGCCATACAAATTTCTAAAGACTTATGTTCCAGTAGGACAGAAGGTGAATCGAGAGAAGGCGCTAGTAGGTGTGAACAGTAATTAGTGCGCGTTAGAGCGGACATTATCAGGCCTCACTCCGCATTAAAGAGTCTCCTATCTTCCGTTTATATTTGCCTTGTACTAATAAGCATCTTAGGGAGGACGTCTAGCAAAAAACATCGCTTGAAGATGCGGTGCACAAAATAGTGTTAAAAACAATGTAAACTGATGCACCATCGCGCTTTCTATGATGTGGTATCAATAAGCTCTTTTAAGCAGAGCAGTGTTTACTACCTATTGACGGTGAAGGAATTGAGGATCAATCAAAATTCCTCAAATACCACCGCGAAATCAGGGGAGTTACTCGTTGTTCGGTTCGCGCTCATTTACACACAATTGTGGGTACCCCGTAAGTTCAATTACTACTGTTGTACTACAAGGTGGAGTGAGGGGTTTGAATCGGAATTTAAAATTCTAATAAATGACGTAGCGCTTTTTGAACAAAAAATATCACTGCGATAGTGTATACTTTAATTTCAATATCATTGTTAACATGCGTTTGTTATTATGAAATCTCGCGGATCACCTTGATCGGGCACTTCAGAGTGATGCGGTAACACCGGTCGTAGATTTTCATGATGCAGATGAGGTAAATGTTATCGAATTACTCTATCCAGCTCTTCATACAGCAATTGATTACCTAGTCGAGAGAAATGCAAGCCATCAGTAAAGAGATCGCGCGGTGGACCATCATAATACTAAAAGGCTTTAAGCAGATTCACAGTCGCGTCCACATGAGGAGTTAGATCCATGCAAGCGTAAGTGTACAATGCAGTGTTAGTATTTGATCTGTCGCATACTTTACCCTAACTATTTTGGTAAGCGGTCCATTCCGCTTCATCAAACAATGTTGGACTGATTAATATGATTTAAGAGCGTGGGAGCTTCAGTTTGATTCTATCAGTGATAAACTGGATATTATCTGTGTAACGCTGCAGTGATACATGTTGCTTGGACTACCCATGGGGCAAGTTCGGAAGGACAGCATCATTAGTTCCAATGAATATAATGACCAGATGGACATTATTTAAACCCTCGAGTAGATGATCAATTACGCAGCGAAGCCATTCCGAGTTGTAGCCACCATACCCGTGATTTATTATTTGAGCTTTCCTAACATAATCATTAGCCATTAGAGATCCCCAACCGCCAGTATTCACGTCGAAAGAGCGCTACATGCACTAAGGTTTATGCTATCCGATTCACTAAGTATTAATGTTATATTACTTGTGTTAAAGAATCGCCAATTAATAAAATTTATCTCATACAGTAATGAAATGTTGCGTCAATCAAGTGATCGATAAACAAAAACTAAGATAAAAGGCTGCTTTCGAACTAAAATTCATAGTTTATTGGATATGTATATATATCCTTATCACGTTCCACTCAGAAGGTACTCAAACCTATATATTAACCGCCACTCACTTCTTAATCCCCAGACTTCCCATTCTACCGGCAATCTCATCAGTGCCCGCTGTGTTCTTCTGCAAGACATTCTAAGGCAGATCTTGATTGTTTTTCACCTGTCCATTTCCTGCTCCGTTGACTTCATTCAAAGCACTCAACTTCTTAAAGTATGGTGCCATAAACTCAAAGAATGCAAACTGACCAGGCTCCAGACCAAATTTGTAAACAAAACGACTTGCCAGATAACTACCAAAGATTGCACGCACGTAATTCTCAGGCACACGACGAATCAGCTACTCCAGGCCAACTTTCTCCAGCAACAACTTTGGGAACGCTTCACTCAAAATTAACTTTCTCAACGGCAGATCATCCCACAAAGAAGTTCTCTGCAACTGCTCGTTCAAGCGCACAATGGCAAAAGACAATTCATCCGACAGGATAGATCTTGGTGTTCCACTGCGCTCATGTTCGCGCCAAATAGCTTCAAACTCGAGCTCAGCATTCTTCTCAATGATGGACTGCACCGACTTGACGTATTCCTGATAAAAGGATGGAATGACCTTAGTAACAGTACCATCAGGTTTCTTCTCAGTGTGCACTTGCATCAGGTCAGCAAACTCCTCATCAGTCAAAGATAAGGCAGCCAACACCTCCAAACTACTACTAGTGACACCACCCTTGTTAGCACTAGCGTCCTTGAAAATAACAACACCAGCCTTCTCTAGACGCAGACGAGCCTCCTGAGTAAAGAATAGATTAGCACCCTCAACAACGTACTTGAAGCGGCTTCTACCGTCCTAGTTCAACAATAGAGTCACATTAGACAGATCAACAGCCTCAGGGCGACCACCGCAAGGCACAAAGAAATCACTCTCCACCAGCTTGTCTAAATGGAACTCATTTCTAAACTTCAGACCATTATCGATAACAAATCCACCCAGAGCATCAGGAATCTTGACTCCATTTTCTTCAATCAGCACACGGAAACCGTTAGGACCCAACTTGCTCACATCAAAATGAGATATCATTTGTCTAGCATTCGCCAATCTCAAAATCTCATCGCGATTCAACCCATCACGATCATAAATGACACCACTTCCATCAACAATGCCCACAGTTTTATCCTTGGATATCTTGATCTCATTCGACCCCAAATCACCATCCGGACCACCAGTCTAAAACTTGGTAATCTACTCTTCTTTCATACCCAACTTGCGCAAAATACCCAACACATATTGATGCACGGAGCGAGTGGTCATACCGTACAAATCGTGCGGAATTCCACCCAAAGACTGAGACTTTCCAGTAGTAAAAGCCTTCCAAAACTGAGCTCCGCGACTCTTAGCATGCAGAGACGCCCAATCCATGAAATCAGCAGTTCCTTCATCTGGTCCCAAAAAAAGCATTTCAGGCTTCTCATACAAGTCAACAATGCGCTCCTTGATGCCAGGTGAATTGCCAACAATTAGCAAGTCGAGCATAGAATCAACATACTTTTCAAATGCTACTTTAGGCTTGTCTTACTGATCAATGTCCAGCAAAATCGTTCCCTTAGATCCACCTTCAGGAATATCCTTATTCTTTCTCTGCTGCGTGCTGGCCAAGCTGTAATTTTCATCAAACAGGGATCTCAAGTTGATACTGTAAGCCTCTCTATTACGACTTCTGATGATACGGATGCCGCCTCTGGCAACGTCTCTGAATCTGATATGGAACCCACGGAACTCTGATCCGATAACAATGAACAGACCATACGGCTTCATCGGGTACTCAACCTCAGGCAGGAAGGCGGGATCCATACGGAAGGACAGAGCGACTTTGGTAGGCTAATAGAAGTTGGTCTTCAGCACATGAGTATTGAAAGCGAGGAACGATTCAAAGACCATCTGCTCGTGCTAATTAGCCACCGTACGCTTGATCTTGTCAATGAGCTCAGGAGCAGTCAGAGGGCGATCACTCTACAGACGCTGCAGTGACAAAGTTGGCTTGGCTGTATTACCTGTCTGGCCAATGTAGTGCGTGACGGCAAAATTCACATACAAAGCCTTCAACAACTCGGGGTAATTCTTGATAATGTCCAGAATGTACTCACGAGTAAATGTATCCTGTCTCAAGCGCTTCTTCATCTTTCCCAAAACTTCGGCATGAATAGGATTACTCTTAATGTCCAGAGCATTGGCCAAAGACGTAAACTCTGATCCCAATCTATTCAAAAAATGCTGCGCAAAGATCCAACCGACATAGCCATAAATTGTCTCCTACACAGATAGTTACCCGGTCTGGAAGAAGTTCTGCAGCGGAGTATGAGGAAGACAATAGAGCAATGACGCCTCTTTGATCACCTGATAAATAGACTGCTCAATTGGCACTCCCTTAGATGATGATGCTAGAGGGTTCAAATACAAACTAACGACGGTAACTCCATTGGAAAACTGTTCCACATACTTACGAGTTGAGTACAGATCATAGTAATGATAGAGATCACTCAGAGCACTGAAGAAGGACTTTGTGGTGCGCTGGCGATAACCAATTACCAAACGCTTCTCGCGACTTCCCTCAATCTCATACATCTCAATTACAAGACCAGTTCTCTCCAACACACGACGAATCACAGACTCATAAACATTTAGAGTGTGCTAGCTGGCCTTACTCAGAAAAGTCTTGTCACCAATCATCTAAATGTTGGTCTCCTCCTCCTTGGTCGGTTCCGGCTTCACAAAGTCACAGCGAGCAATGAAATAGCAACGCAGCTGAGTCTAGTTGGCAGAGCTGACGGTTCCGAGAGAGCGATAAGTCTCCAAACGATAAGCCTTGGCTTTAGTAGATCCATCGAGGTACTTGGCATCAATTTTGCGTTCGTGCGCAGGGCCATTTGTTTGACTCACACCAGGAGTTGATGTGTGAATGTAGATGGCAGCATCATCAGTCTCACGTTCCAAATTGATATCAAGCACATTATCGTTCTTAATATAGGCGAAGATCTTGGCTCCATACAACGCAATGATATGATTGGCAATATTCTCAACAGACTCCAACTTGAAATACATGTCATCAATGCCAAGATTGCCATAAAACCATGCAGTTTCATTATGTACCAGCTCTCTCGGAATAAATCCCTTATCCTCGATGGCCTTGCACACCTTCAACATTTAATCGTTCTTCCCTTCATACACAGTCTCAGCATACCCAGTAATCTCCTAACTACTTATGCGGTGATAAGTAGAGTTGACAGATTCCACAGAGGACGAACGATTCTTAGTCTCCAGAGACGGAGCAGCAGCAGGCTTCAGAGGCTGCACACTTTAAGGTAAATTTGACATTTCTTAAAAGGACAGATATGAAATATTTTAATACACACGTAACAGTAAAATTCGCAATTAGTAAAGCAATAGGCTATTCTAAAGCACTTGTATGCAGTAGTTACAAGGTGGAGCAGGAGATTTATTCTGTACTGTGTGTGAGAGAGAAAAGATGACGAGAACTTTCGGCGTTTGAAACGATCGCGCCGTTCGTTCGTTCGCCTGGCTAGGGTCACCCTCCCATGCAGAAAGTTCTCTTGGCGTCTAGGGTCAGTCAAGACTCAATCGTATTGCGCCTCAACAGTCACATCAGCTGGACCAGTGCTAATCATTTGCATCTTTGAAATTTTCTGTAATGTTTCATTTCGGTCTAAAATGCAGATTTTCATCAAAGAAGCGTCAATAAGTTAATCAATAAGATTTAAACAGATTCACTAAATGATTATAAATAGTATTTTTATCTATCAAAATCGAATCAAACAGGCAGCTTTAGTCGACGAAGACTGAAACGCGGCAATTTAGAGAGGCCATGAGTGTACTATGCATCCTTATACGAAAAAGGGAATTTGACGTACAATTACTGGGCCGTAGTGACATTGACCTCGTTCTTATTGTGCAGGAATCGGTTGGTGACGAGATTCTACTCGTTAGGATCGGCTGACCGGTGAGCTTTAATTCTTGCAGACCACTCAGCCAGCTGCTGTCGCATTTAACTTAGCATATCTTGAGGTTCATAAGACGCGTATTCCTACTCTGCCGGTGGCACAGTCGACGACAGAGGCATTTCTTGTTCCAAATCTTGCACCAATTGTATCTATTTCAGAGTCAGTTGATTTGATAAATCTTACTGCTTGGCATCATTAGTATACTTGATAGACAATTGAAGTAGATCAGCCACGAGAGACGGTACATTGTCGATCAGCGTATCTAACAGATCATGATCTCCAGAGACGAGGGCACACATATACAAAGCTCTAATATCAATGGCGTTCATTTCAGCATATTCAGCCATAATATTGAAAGCAGCGTGATTGCGCGTCAACACAGCATGGCATACCAGTTTCCCGTACTGCTCAGAAGTGAGCTTAAACGTCGCGAGAACATCTGTGAGAACACGCGAGCAGATTTACTTTCTGTTTTCAATCGCCAGCCGTACAACTTGGTCCAGAGTTGAGAGTTGGAAGGCAAATTTGGCGCGTCCAAATGTCTCTTCCCACTACAATACATCACAGTCTTTGGCAGCATACATCATTTTCAGCTCGAGGTACTTTAGCAGGACTGGAGATATGAAAGTCTCTTTGAGGTTGGTGATAGGATCTATCTTATCACCTGGTACATAATTCTATCCATATTCCTGAGATACCAGATTAGTCAGATAGAAAGCCTCATCTTACTATTTAGTATCAAAAAATGGCATATAAGTGTCCAAGAGATAATCGGCTAAATCATATCCAATGCCGTAACAATAGACGGCATTAAGCGCGTATATAATAATTGACAATTTAGATAATAATATCGTTGCCATTTTTAATTAATCGGCTGGGATATAAATTGCGTGGTGGCAGTTATATGGATCAAGTAGAAAACAAATCTCGCAATCAGGGGCTGGCAATTGTATCAAACGCTGGGGTCAATAGCTATATACCAGATTTAAATAAGAGTATAGTTATAGATTAATAGATAGTTTGCAAAAAGTATTAATAAACTTTAAATCACGTCATAGTAAGGGACTAATGATTTTTTTGGAGCCCTGTCAAACTGCAAAGTAACGCACAGCTAAAAAGACTACAGCGGCAACAGTAGCTGATAAAGACGCAAATATCCAGAACTTCAACTTAAAGGATGCATTCTTAAAATCAACTTTAGCCTCATAGAAGTCTAAACGCAATTTATCACGACACAGAGAAGTGATAAGTACAGCTTCGTCGCGTGTGTCAAATCTACACACGCCAGAGGCAGTAGTATTACAGATAGAACGAGCATCGTCGTATTTGTAAACCAGATTTGACTCTATGGTACCTAAAGTCGCAGAGTAATTGCGGACAGCACGATCGTACAATACAGCAATTAAACGATATTCCGCATACTCTTAAACTTAGAAAGAGACGTTTGCCTTAGGACCAGGCACGATCTTAAACTGATTTAGATCTACATCAGAATAGTAACGTGGGTTTATCAAGGCTATAATTAGCTTTTAAGGAGTTCCAGTCTACACCACTTGCAAGTCAACGCGCGAGCCAGCTGATAAGGTCATCGGCAAATACTGAATTGCATCTTCATAAGCACCACGAGGAACATTTAAGATCAAATTACTTTGACGTTGCAAAAATTCACCTTTCGGCTAGTGGTCAAAGCTGCCCACCAGCACATTTCCAGTTATAACTCCACTGCTACCACTCCATTCGACTAGAGGATCTATTAACATCTACCCTCCCCCAAGGAGCGTCGTTCTAGTAACAAAAATTACCCCACTAGCTAGAAAAAATATCACGAACATCACCCAAAATCCCAACAAAATTAATGGGACTTTAGACTAAGCTTTCTAGCTAAGACCATGAGTGACAAAAGGCAGTCTACAATTTTAGCCCTTACAGTCACTACCGGTAGATTCTTTAGATGAATCAGAGTAACCAATGTACTGATCCTTAAAACAATTTTAGGAGTTCGTAAACTTGGCTTCAACATCGATCACGAAGTACAGAGCTAGAACGAAGGAACCAAGGAAACACAAGATCAGCAGCAAATCACTTGTCAATTATCGTGGATATGTGTATCTAGCATGAAAATTAACTTCAGAATCCATGACAGAGCTGCGAGATTAGGCCAAAAGCCAGCGATTTCTAAAGGAAACAAGTCTACCATTTGGCAGACCCAAGCCATATCTTTCAATGACAGAACTTTCATCAACTCTGTACGCAATATAGGGCAAATTGAAGGTGACGAATACTTTAACAGCCTCAGAAGTAGGATTAACTAGAGATACTTCTGCGCGGCAATCTGGCGATTAAAATGAGTTCGCAACAACGAAATTAGAGTCAGCCTATGCGGTAAATCTTCCATCAAACAATGGCTCGTCAAAAATGTCCCTGCACCGTATATCGATAATCACGGGTTGAGGAGCAGTATCTTTCCGGACATTACCCCCAAAACGAACATCAAAATTAAACTCGCCGCCATGGGAGAAAAACTTTCGGCTGATTACTTAACTTGGTACATCAGTTTTGGGACGCGTCAGCCAGACTTCCACCTGGCGCGTATCAGCCACCGAGTTTGATATTAATTCAGGCTTCTGGCTCAGCAAATACATATCAACAAACTAACTGGAGCGCAGCCAAGCAATGTCCAATTCATTACTAGCCAAATCAATGAGCAGAGGACTCTACGACTTCAAAGAGACGCTAGTTCTAACAGGAATTGCAATTAAGATCGGCAATGTCCAGAACGCCAAAATGAAGAACACAAATATTACAACCCATAGAAAAATTAATAGAAGAGCTCTACCAAATACGTTCATTGCAATAAATGAGCAAACAGCACTGATTAAGATAGAATATTAGGGGGAAAAACTCTGTGGAAATATGGAAAATATCACTCATGAACTGCGCCACTCGATAATTGTGCCTTACGTACATACACGCGGTTGTTTATAAATTAAGATATCACCCATTTCTGGTAAAGATTGAAGAGCAGAATGACTAAATTAAATGTAATTATATCTTTGTGGCCCAACGCTAAGGAGCTCACCAAGAATCATCACTGCTTTCTTGAGAAAAAGGCCGCTGTATGTCGTCATATGTCGACAAAATATGTACATCTCTTCTGCCACTAAATAAATTGCTCATCTTATTATGCAAAGTTGTGTTAATCAATGACTCTTTGCCATATCTAAAATAGACTCCTGATATGCTTCTATGAAATCTTCCTACATTGTATTTGTGGAAATAATGTTTTGTCTTTGCTTGTATAACAAACGAATACTTACTTGCATGATAGTTTCAATGGCTCGAGAACTTCTTTTGGCGCGTACCAATCCAATAGCAGCGGTTGCAGTTTTACTCATCCCAAGTTGCAGCAACAAGCAACACGCCACTAATCCTGCTCGCCCAATTCCTACAATTCTGATAGCTAACTTTACTGTTTTAGAAAAATGCGATTCAAACTTACCGCCGCGACAATGACACAGCACGTTTTGGCCGCGTTTTAGTCTATCCACGAGGTTGTCAGTAACTTCGGCTTTAAAATCTTTAAGATCATCAGGAGCGAATCCTTCAACAATAGGATACCGCAAAATTTCTATATTGTGTTTTTGTGCCAATCTTAAATACTCGTCTATGGGAGCATTAAGTTTCAGGAGTTCATCGTCACTCAGCAAGTTCACGATACAGCTATATCCGAGCGAAGCAATCCTTGCAAAGTCTGCATCAAGATCTCTACTAATTGGGCTCTTCATCTTACCCGTTGCTCCGTTCAGTCTCACTTTCTTGCCCGGAAGGCTACATAGAGCAAATTTGCCATATCGACTCTAATTGCGTTAAATTTCCTGAGTACTGTCAGTGTTATCAGCCAAATCGCCATCACTGTGAGCGATTCTCTTGCGAGAACTTGAACTGGTCGCCACTTTGTCAGTCTCGCCCCCGTTAATATTTTACCATAAGCTCGCATCGATAATTTCACTGATAATGAGGGGATGTGTCAGAGAGGTTTTTATCACGGGATGAGGCAAAAGATAATTATTACCTGCACTCGATTAAACGCCGGTTCTTGTTTGTGTTTGCCATGAGTTTTCCAACTTGATCAGTGTAGGCACCTCGTTCAACTACGAATGTTGGGCCTTGATGATCACAGAATTGCTCTATGAAAACTTATGTCTCGGGGACTTTCTGCCTTATTGTTGCATTTCAAAAGTGATGTATTATGATATGTTCTCTAAATATCAAGCTAAGGGATGATTTTGAGGTATCATGGATCAGCATGGGATCAGATAGCGTATGTTGCTCGTTGACAACGGTGGCTTATCACTGGTTCCGACACCAACAATGGCGGATGCTTCGTCATACGCACTGTCAAGGTTTTGAGGTACATAAAATACAGATAGACTCATTAAACACGCTAATTATATGGCAAGTAAGAATTGTACAGTCTTAGTCGGTAGTTCAAGAAGTGTTCAATATCAACCGTGAAAAAATGAAAATATAGGTGATCTTATGAACCGAATTGCACATTGATAAAATTGCAATTAGCAGATACCACACCATTTTCTTTTCGATTTATCTATTCTACATACAACGACAGAGGCGGTGTAATAGTTAAGTGGATAGATCGGTGTGAATTTTGCACAGGCGAATCCGTCATCAAAGGAGACGCGTGTGCAATGTAGTAATGCTATGATGTAGGACGCGTGCTATGGGGTGATACAGGCACTTACTAGCCAGATACTCCAGCTACGCATCCGAGTAATTTATCTCTGACATCGTGTAGACGCAAAACCTATAATTCTAGGCCTCCCGTTCAATAAGTGTCATGAAGTACAAAAATCTTATAGAGAAAAGAGAAGAAGAGAGGACGATGCAAGATGCGCTTTTAAACTCTATGATCTCTACTAGTCTAAGTGTATCAATATAAACGCCATCAAAATGATTTCATATTCTTCTTCTAACTGCTTGCATAGTAGTAATACAGCGCAATTATCACAGCAACGACAGCCATCAGCTTGATCATAAACCAGATGAAGCTGAATGCTCGAGATTTCACTCCACCGCCCAGGTCAGGACCACTTGATTGGCCACTTTACCCAACGTCCACATGCTTAGAAGAGTCCACTGCCTCTTTACCGCCGTAAACAGTAATCTCTGGGGCCAGTTGAGTAAACGTATTCACGCGTAAAATGTCATGATTATCCACAAGATCTCCAGTGGCTGCACTGAAACCGATGTATCCTGCATTAGGCAAGTTCACATTGGACACCACGAAGCACTATTACCAACCGGCTTCACCTCGATCTGTAAACTCTAGTTTGAGGACTTTATTCTTGAAGTACGTTGCTCTGGCAACAATTGAGTTTCCAACACTTCGCAGATTAGCCTCACAGCCTTGCCCAGCCATAGAGGCTTTGTTATCATTCCAATGATCATACTGCTTCGTACCATCATTCACCATTGCACTTATGTAAGGAAATGAGTGATCGTGTTAACCATTAGGATAAGTGTCGAAGAATATACCCAAGCCTTTAAAGTTATCCTTGCCACCAAATACAGAGCCTTCTTCAAACTTCTCTGCAGTGTACCAGAAGGCAAATCCGTCGCCATGTTGTTGTGACTGACCACCGTGAATCTTGAACTCGAACTCGACCGACCACGCTTCCGAGGCGATGGGACTACACACTATCAACATCAATTAGAATTAGATATCAAAGATTGAAATAACAACATCAACCACGATGCTTACAATTTAGAATACAACCATCCGCGTTAGCTTTTAGCCAAACTTGTCAATCTAACGTAATCAAAGACTTTGACCAAAACGTTACCACCGAAATCCCAGTACTCATTTTCGAACTCATCATGCATGAATGGTGGATAGAGAGAGTGGCTGTAAATTGACGGACCGAGATTTTGATCAAAGCCACCGTCGTCATTGTTGGAGAGCACCACTTTGAAATTACACAGCCACAAGCAAAGTGACAATGTGGTTAACTTTTCGATTAGAAACATCTTGGTCACAATATCTACCTAATAGATGGGAGCTAAGCGTATTAAAGAATAGAGGATAGTTCAAGATAGAGAAAAAATAGACCTTGTTAAATTCGTCGCTATATGAACGGTAGTCTGGAGGCAAAGATTAAGACTGAATCTAGAGATGATGATATAAATAGCATCGATCACAACAAGTATGATAAATAAATTCTCAACCTTCAAACAAGTTCCATTTATTTAAACACACATTGAATCATCTCAATCAATCAAAAACAATAATTACATCAAAAATCATAGTCTGCGCACACATATAAATCCGAATTACAAGACAGCCATATCTCCAAACCGACAAAAGCTCATTACACAAATAGTGTCTGAATCAATAAATCAATCCATTTTCTCTTCATGGCCAAATTTGTCAGGAAACACGTCCGCCAGTTTGTCAAACTCTTCAGTTGCAACAGCATTTGTAACTGAGGTCTAGTAATAAGACGGAAATTAATGTTGAACCGCTTCCGAAGGCAATGATGCTGAATTGATTCCATTACCAAAAGTTGCTTAATTTGTAATATCAGACTGCTCCAAAATAGTAGGCAACTCAGGATGAGGTGATATAGAATTCACTGCAGGAAGAGTGATACAATACGCACAAGAACAAGTCTAGCTACTATCACCATGACCCATATGCCACTAGGAAGTCTGATTACCAGAGCTATACTAAATCTGAGACTACTGTGATATCATTGAGAAAGTGCTCGGATAATACTAAGAGTAGCTTCCTATTTGTGGATTACCTGATCCAAAGTAGGGGAAGTTCTCTAAAAATCCTTCAATAGGAGCGGGAATTGAATCATACATAGCAGTATCTTAAGAAGTGGCTTGTTAATAGTACACATCCGCAATTTCTTCAAAATTACGCTACATCAATGCAGGGGTAGATTGCGCAAAAGTAGGCTTCTCTTGACTAAAATACAAACCAGTTTGAGGGGTATCTTCCTACTACTAATCCGTACAATCTTTATCTTATGTACTCGCTTTGTTTTACTAGCGTTTATTATTATGCGCGATAGTATGTCTCCTAGACTTGTGTGAGCTCAGAGCGGTCAAATCAGGAGCACTCTACCTTTTACTCTGCTTACTTCTAGCATGGTTGCGATAATCACTACTACGAATCTTTCCCGTAAAAACACCATCCTTAAATTCACATTGATGATCAGGATCGATTCTCCAGTAGCTTCCCTTACCAGGCCCATCATCATCAGATTTAGGAACTCTTGAGAATGCCTTGTTAATGGTCAAATTATGACGAATAGAGTTCTACACATCGGGTGATAAGAGGCTATAATTCATTATACCGCATTATATAAGTTCATACCTGCCAACCGCCAGTCTATAATCTGTAGTACTCAGGATACTTATTAGATATCCAATCATAGATGGTAGACAGTCGAGCCTTCTCACCCGGCTGTGACATTATAGCCTGGCCGATCAGAGATGCCAGCGACAGTTTCGGCCTCTTTATCACAGCTTCACCTCCATTGATATCAGCCAGCTATTCCTAATCTAATCCCGGCTGTACAGTGTCATTAAGTGGCGAAAAATAGAATAGATCTTGCTGCGAATTTAGAATGTTTGATACTTCGTTATTTGTTTACATTGCTGTTGTTGTTGTACCACCTTCTATCGTTGTTGTAGTGTCAGAATGTTGATTGATACTCTACACTATCGCTCCATATTCGGGTAAGTTCCATTATCAATACATTAATTCAAGATCAAATAGTCTTACATTGTCTACAAATAAACAGCTATCCACGGATTGTTGTCGCAAAATGTCCAAGTCACCAACTGTTAGTTCTAATGCTGAAGTGAAACAAGCTTGAACGGAACGCAGTGAGAAACAAACAATGGGATCTCTCGCGTGTTTCACAGGTGATCTTCTCGTTTCAAAAAATACAGTTGAAACAGCAAGTGGAACATCATTTGGCTGAAGTACCGAATATATAAAATGTCGTCTTAAACCAGAAGTTCTTCGACACACAGAAGAAGTGATTCGAACTTACAAAAAATAAAATATATTCTAATTCATCATCCAAGATTATCATAACGAGATCGCATATTCACTGCGGGCAATCGCTCATCTTTAAGCGTACTATAAATGGAGAAATGATTAGCATTTCTGGCTGCGATTTCCGGGGCCAACTTGTCTTGATTTACTACTTCACTGCCGAATGTCTTGTATGTCTTATTAAAGTCATTCCAAACCAAGTCCATGTCATCGTCACCAATAGAGGATTGTTTATCATCGTGACTATTCTAAGAGTATAGGCGATCGACCATGTCGTGATTTTGAGCCGCAAATGGAACAGCTGCAACGGTTTCTTCTTCCACTTCAAGCACTGCAGATAGTGGCCTATTTTATTGCCGACTCAATGCTATTGGTGGAGCGGGAAGCACATCATGAGGTAAATTCTGACGGAATTACGGAGGAGTTGGAAGATGATCTGCATAGGTGGAGGCTGTGAGAATCGGCGATACTGAGTATTGCGCCTCATACCGTGGTTTCAAGTTAGAACCATGGTGATTATATGGCAGACTCTTTAGTTCAGCATCATAATCGTCATCATCCTTGTCCGCCATAACTTGGCGGTATCTTGCAACAGCGAATACTATTGCCAGCAATATGAACGTTCCAATAGCTGAAAACATTGCAATACCACCAGCATTGAAGGGAAACGCGCCTCTAGCATATAACTCTTGAACAGAATTACCCTCGTTTTTCTCGGGAATGACAGGCTCAAAATCTTTTCCATGACCAGCTCGAGGCAGAGGAGTCGCAGTGGGTGTAGACAGCTCTGTAGACGAAGATTGCGTAGATGATGTCACACTTTAGACGGTAGGACTCGGGGCAAGAGCCTCTCGCGCAGTTGGCGTTGAAGTTGTTTCAGCAGTGGGATTTGATGCAGATTGATCACCTGGCTGAGGAGCATTGTTACTTCCATTGCCTGATACAGCTGGAGGTGGAGGATTCTAAGGCGCCCCGCCACTGGATACTCCAGTCCCAACTTATCCCCCAGGCTACCCATTACCATTATCAGAATTACCAGAGCCGCCTTGTCTATTGCTATCCGCGGACGCGGGATTTCCAGGTGGTGGCGGTGGTTGAGGCATCTAATTCGTTGTTACTCTTCTATCATCTTATGTTGTCCGTCTATTGTTGTCAACAGTATTTGGCGGTGGAGGAGAAGGAGGAGAAGAAGGAGTTCTCTAATTATTATTGGCACCATTTCTATCATTAGTGTTTGGTGTAGGCTGGCGCTAATTTTACGCAACAATCAGGAGAGGGGACATCACTGCCATCCACACAAAAAGCTGTTTCAACTGAGTCCACATCGCGATATAATAAAGTCGCTCTTATAAATCTTCTAAAAATTAATAACCAATTCAATAAAAGCAATAATAGTAAGACAGATAAAGAGAAAAGTGAATAAAGTGTTTTTGAGCGGAATAATGCAACACTAGGCTATAATTTACAACGCGGGCCGAATCTAGCCATCTCATTGGTAGATCAAACATCACGATGTCACTCAATCACGCAGTTATCTCATGTTCAACGAAGTTGGTTGCATCTTCTTTACTGATGACTTGAATGCGGCTGATACGGTCGACAAATGTTACACCATAAAACTTGTCAGCAAATCTCAGCATTTCTGGTCTGAACGTTGTGCAGATAAACTGAGCATCTTGAGACAATTCATTCACCAATTCGGCAATAGACGTACGATAAGCAGCATCCAGATTAGCGTCAATTTCATCAAATAAATAGAATGGAGCCGGATCACACTTCTGAATTGCAAAGATAAGTGCAAGTGCGACCAGAGACTTTTATCCACCGGACAGTTGCTGCATTAGCAAGCCTTCATCAGTTTTGGAACTAAAGGATACCTACATTAAATCAACAATTTTTGTGAATGATTAGTGGGTAAGAACCTTAATACTTACCTGAATGCCAATTCCGACAAAAGAGTCGGCTTCATCCACCGAGTCAGCGCCGAGAGCTTTGCGGTGAATGATCAGTCTTCCTCTACCAGCAGGAATCAACTTCTCGAACATCTCGGCAAAGTGCTACTCCACCTAAGAGAAAGTGTTCAGCATAGCTTCATTTTTTCTCTAATCCAGAACTTTGATCAAATCATGAATAGATGCAGAGGACTCATCCAACTCCTACTTTCTCTCAATCAAAGCATCACGCTGGCGAGTAAAATTGTTGTACTGCTCAAAAGCCTTCTTGTTAACATGCGCATACTTCTTCAGGATCTCGTTGAACTTGTGCAATTCTTTTACCAACTACAAAAGTCGAGTTTAATGATAAGCTTAAAAAATTTCAACATACCTTTTTGGAGCTGATTTCTTAGTACTTGATGTAAGCTTCCTCTGGGAGCGCTCCGAGCTCACGAATCTTTTACACACATTCTTCGCGTTTGGCATTCAGAGCCGCCTTCTTGGTCAAATACTTGTCAACCAACTTCTGCTAGTAGTCCAAATAACGCACATCATCAGAGAACTCGTTTGACTTTTGATCGATTTCAGAGCTCAGCGTGGTGATGTTACCAGATATCTCATCAATCTTTTACTCCAAAGTCTTCTTCAATTCCATCATTTCATTAAGCTAATCTTCACAGCCTTGTAACTCCGCCAAATTCAGTTGATAGTCTTCATTTTGCTACTGGCTCATCTGAGAAGAGCCATTTAAAGATAAATTCGAAGTCTCTGCCGTGCGTCCTCTCAACTCTTCACGCAGACGTCTGAGATTAAGGTTTAATTCATTCTCCAGAGCAACTTTCTGATTCTCCATCAGAATACGATTCTCAGATAACTATTGCAGTTCCTTTTACATTTAAGCCAGATCTCTCACAATAGGCTGAAGCTTATCTGAGCTCTGATCTCCAGCCTGAGAACCCCATGCAGATCTAAGCTCGTCTCCGAAAGCCACCAGCTTTTGCTCCAAGTCCTGAATGGCGTCCATTGACTATTACAAACTCTTCTGCTTACTCTACAGACCAGCTTGAAGATTAGACAACTCTTTAGCAGTGAGAGCTTAATTTTGCTTCAAACCAGCAGTGTCCATAAGTTGGCGACGAGTACGCTCCATATTAGCCAGCTGAGTCTGAATAGTATTGCACTGAGATTCCAATGACTACAGAGAATCCTTCACAGCCTGAACTTGGCTTTCTTGCGCAAGCATCGCAGCTTTACTGGATTTGAGTTGCTTGACGATACCCAGCCGCAGGCGCTTAGTATCATGGTATCCACCAACTAAAGCACCGCGTCTCTCTACACGGTCACCATCCAAAGTGATCGCATTAAAGCCGTGATCATTCGCTACCTAAGATGCTACTTCAAGAGATGGACAAACCACAGACTTGCCAAATACTTGTTCAAATGCTAACTGGAATTTAGAATCGAATTTGAGCTTAGAGATGATGGGTATAGCTTGAACATTCTCTGGATACTTTTACTGAGATGCCTTCAGGCGATTAAGAGGCATGAAAGTGACACGGCCAGAATTTTCTTTATTCAAGATTGCCAGGATAGCGGAAACAGTCTCGTCATTATCGACGACAACATGGAATAAACTACACACAAGTATGATAAGTATTAGAGCAATGAAATGACACAGAATTACCTTGAACCAGCGACGACATCGACAGCTGTAGAATAAGCATCATCAACCTCAAACAAAGAATATAAAGGACCATGGACTCCGGTCAACTTCAGACGCTCGACAATCTTCTGCACAGAATCCAATCCATACTTGGTGGCCTTGTCCATAAAGCTTGCAAGGTTTCTCTCACAACGCTTAACTTCATCTCTCTTTACCTGCAGAGCAGCTTCACCTTGAGCTTCGCGTTTCCACAAGTCTTTGCGCTTTTCATACAGTTCATCACGACTCTATTTCAACGCCTTCCAGCTATCAGTCACCTAAGATAGCTTCTCTTTCTGCTGCAAGATTTGTTGTTCTTTCTCCTTTGATTAGTCCCCAATCTGGTCAATTTCAGACTGAATTTTAGTTACAGCCTTACTCAGCTTAGCCTTCTCAGCCATTTAGACTTTCAGTGATTTCTAGACACTTTAAATCTGCTTCTTCAGGTAATCATCTCTTTCCTACTTGGTCTTGAACATATTTGCTCTACCTTGGCGAGCAGTCAACAAATCCTTCTTCTTACTCAAGGCGTCGAATTGCTTCTTCATGGCAATCTCCATCTCCAAAGCATTCTAAAACTATGGCAGCACTTCATCCAACTGCTTCTCCTTCTCAGATATCTTCTAATCCAACTGCTCCATTTCAACACGCAGCTATACCGCTTCATCTGCCTAAAGATCATTGGCCTCCTCAGCGTCACGCAAGTTGAGCTCCATTTTGGCCTTTTTCTGAACACAATCTTGAATGTCATCTGTCTATTATTACAACTAAAGTTTCAACATCTCCAACTATTCCTTCTGAGCACGAAATTACATCTCCAACTCAGCTATATCACGCTCACGTTCTTAAGCAATAGCTCTGCGTTAAAATGACCCATCCATTTCATTACGCCTTTCTTCTTCTAACTCTTCAAGCTGCTCATTCACTTCATTCTACTCACGCGAGTAAATTGTATACTCAATAGAACGACGACACTTGTCATTCTCATAGTACTACTTCAGCTCTTCCTTCTCTTCCTCCAACTCCTTCAAACGTTCTTCAATATACACCAAGAATTCCGATATCTTTTGTCTCTTAGCCTCTACAATCGACATATTACAGAATTAACATCATAAACCGACAAACTTCAAAATTGTATCCTACCGGTATCTTCCATAATCTTTAGACTTTCAGACCGTTTGTTCTCATATACACGCGTACCAGCCACTTCCTTCAATAGTTGCAATCTCTCAGAGTCTTTTGCATTACAAATAGCTGTAACACGACCTTGGGGAACGATGAAGTAGGGATTGGAACGAGAGAAGCCAGCACTCTCCAGCAGGGATAACACCTCAGATTTGGGAACGCTCTTCTTATCCAAGGAGTGCTCATCTTTCTTCAAACCAATGGTACGACGAAGAATCACCTCCTCCTTGTTAGTAGGAAAACGATTGTCAGAATTATCAAAGATGATCTCAACAAACGCAGAGATGGTAGCCTAACCTCCACCCTCCTACAGAAATTTATAATTTATGAATCAAATGGCAATAAGCTCACACTGTGAAAACGGGAAACTTACATGCAGCAAAGCCTGGCGTTCTTCTTTAGTCATATTTGGATACGCATCGTTTAACACAAATCTAATAGCCCAGAAAAAGTTGCTCTTTCCACTGCCATTTCTTCCCACTACAGTCACCATAAGACATTCACAATAACAAATAGCAGCTCAATATAAGCGATTAGTATATCATTACCGATGATGTTATTCTTAGGACTGAAAGGGTCAATACGCGTTTAGTCCTTGTAAGACTTGAATCCTTGAATGACAATCTACACAAACAACATAAGAATTAGGTATCGTACACAAAACTATTAACTTGCCTGCTTAATATACATCTCAAGTTTATAAAGTTTGAATTAATCAGCTATATTTGACGATGTAATGTAACTATAAATTAGAAAGATCCAGATGAAGAAGATAGAGAGATAAGTGAAACGGTCCTTGACTGAAACGCGCGTCGGGCGAATTATCAAACTGAAACAGGAAACTCTGCTGCTCTATGAAACATTGCAGAGCTTTGATCACATCAGACATAGAGTAATCATAATTATTACAAAGGAAAACACTGATACTAAATGTACAAGCAATTTATTCAAAATTCATGACAACTTTTGAGCATCAGTGGATTCATCGACGCCCTCAATCAGAACCACGAATACTGTAACATCATCGTATCGGACATAACCGCGAGCGTACAACTAAGAAGAGCAGCTGACCATCTCACGATCAGCCAGACCATGGGCGAGAATGCAGACTTTCTACAGCTTTCTCTAAATCTCCTTAGAGTATCTCAATTTATCCTCAGCGCGGTGTCTCTCATCAATAGATTAGTCAACATCCATTTAGTGAGAGGCTGCAGATCCATCTTCACCCTCGTGGTACGCATTTGTATCAGACTGGTGATCAACCAGAGACTCGCCGTTAATTAACTTAAAACAATCGGGATCAGCATGTTCCATAGTATCTTCCACAAACTTGGACAACATCGAATGCTAGATAGCAGGATCTTGATGAGACAGGTGATCCCATAGTCCGTCACTAGCCATGACCATCAGATACTTGTTCTGATTCGGTTTCAGTTGAACAAATGACACATCTGGCTTGCAGTCGAGCAGAGCGGGCTCGTACTTGAAGAATAAATCACCCATTGTGCCAGCCAAATTCAAGGTGGTGCAAGCCGGGAAATTTAGCTCGTCAATCTTCCAGCCAGGAGCTCTTGCAATGCGGCATCCTTCAAGCATACCAACGTGCGTCTCCTAGAAATCGATACTGTCCAAAATGGCATTAGCCACACATTAATCGCGCCCAGCATAAATAAAGCGGCCACCATTTTCATAAATTTTAATCGCCTTCTCCAGCTAACTAGGTGTATGATCTCTGGAAGCGAAACATTCCTTCCAGTATGCTGAAGAGTCAAAGAGATCTTCATCACAGTCACCTAGACTCTGTGCTTGCTTTTAAAGCATAAGTGTTCTTGAGTCACCTACATTACAATTTACCAAGAAGCCATTGTACAGCAGGTTGACAATTAATGTGCACCCATCATCATTAGGGCGTTTGGTTTTATATGGCGGTTTCAGAGATGGACTTTGAGATAAGTCTCCGCCACAAGCCAAAATCCATTGACGGTATTCTTCCAGTTTCTTATCACAGTAAGACTTATCGACATCAAGAAACAACTACTATACACATTCTCTAAATTGCTTTTAATGGTCCAAGTCATAGAAATTCCATACTCGACTGTTTACCAAACTAATTATCAGCTGAGGCATCAACTTCACAGCATGTCTAGCGCAATTAGCACCACCATGACCGTCAGCAACCATGAACAATTAAAACGGGCGACCGCTGATCTCATGCACAAAGTTTGGATTCTCAGAAGACGATGGAAAATGACAATCCTCCATATCAGCGTGAATATCAACTTTACCAGCACCATAACCAGATGAACCAGGATACTTGTAACCTTTCTGCGTAGCAACGCTCCAGCAAAATCCATAGTCGATGCAGCCAGAAGATGTTGAGTCAGACAGCTCGGCAGGAGAAGTGTCTGTTGCATCATCACAGTGTGTGTTATCCGCATCATCGTCATGATCAACATCAACCAGGCCGTTGTTTTCACAACCGCGTGAGAAAGAGTCTTCAAACAAATCACTGGCCGCCCGCATTTGTGACGTTTTGTTGCAACTAGGTGGAGACACATCGTCAACAAACTCTGGCAATGATGATGAGACATTCTAGTCTTTATTTACACCTTCATCTACTTCACTGCAGAAATTTGGGACACACTTTGGCGGCATAGGAAGTACCAGAGGAAAGCCAAACTCTGAGCGACAACTCTAGTTGGAAACCAGAAAAAAGTCTTCTGAGCAAACACCACCAGCACCGAAATCAGACTGCGGATATTTTTATTGAGTAGCAGTCTTTTTATCACAATCAGAATCCAGCAAATCCTGCACAATCATAGACGATGATGATAATAGAGAATTGGCAAATTCGGCGGAAACCACCTCCTCAGCAACGACAGCAGTGACTGAAGCAGCAGCGGCCATCACATTGACAGGAGAGGAGGCTCTTGAATTCTTCAAATCTGATTCTACAGATATATAATCGCTTTCCAATTTCATCATCCTTCCAGCAGTGTGTGAATAAGTGATAGGCACCAAAGTTATGGTATGATGAGAGAATAACCGATCGAGAAGGAATGGATGTGCAGAAGATGAATAATCCTGTCGATATAATGACTTTGCGAAAAGATCGGATGATTGCTGTCGGGAAGAGAGTGACTGAGTGACAGAGAGAAAACGATGAAAGCGATCTGAGCAAATAGCTGATCGGTCAACAACAAAAGACCGAGCCGGATTGGCCAGATCCCGAATTGGAATCTAGAATGCCAATTTATATTTAGCGCATTTCAAAATGCAGCCACTGTATAAAGAGAATATAATAGGCCATATCGTAGTAGTATTGAGTCAGGTTGAAGCATGCGAAGCTCATTATTTCTCACAGTTATATTGACTGTTTGATGAGTCTTGGCACGCTCGCTCGCTCGCTCGTAGTTTCTTAGCCGAAGGCGCAAAGACAAGGCGACGGCAATTTGGGTCGTTCCTATATCGGCCCCTTGATCGATCGTTTCATTGATGTACATTGAAATTTTGTGTATATACCACACACACTCATTATATTCGTTGTTATTGCCTTCTAGTTGTAAGAATGTGATGGCCCAAGGCTTTATAATTATTGCATGCTTATTATTCTCTTACCGTACAGCAGTCGGGAAAGGCTTGGTTGCACAAGTGTTCAGTCAGCTTGTCGTTGACCCACTTTGATTCGACTTTGGCAGTCAGTGGACTCTGTTATAGACTGCTTTGTAAATACGGATCAAGTTTTGTCACAATACCGATATTGATCGACAAATGGAAAGATTCACATTTCTTATAATTGGATAATGTTGAATATGACTTCCTCTAGCAGTAATTTAATCGTAAGGAGTTTTGTTTCATTAAGAGATTGTAACTTTTACGACCGCCTTTATGGGCTGATTTCCGATTAAACTTGATGAAAATAGATAAATTATGGGGAGCAATTTCAGCTGATTGACACTTGACGCAATTTTAGGTTCATAATATCACCAACGAACAATGACCTTACCCATAGACTTACGACTGTCCACATGCTTCAACGCGTCTACAATTTAGGTGGACGGATAAACTTTGTCCACATATGGCTTTAATATTCCATTTTTATACGCATCAAAAACTTCTTTGAGAATCAGTTTCATTAAATGCGGACGTTTTTAAGCGATTGTGAGCATATTCACACCAATAACTCCACGAGAGTATAACAAAAGCAGAATCGATGGATTGAATCCCATTGAAAAGAGCATGTTAATACCACCTATTACACCACCATACTTCTAAGACACGTGCGTCACACTCGCCACGCCATAATTTACCATGATTCCTCCCTTTTTCAACAATTTCATAGAACGAGAATAGACGGATCCGCCTAATGAATCAAATACAACGTCAACCCCCTTCCCGTCGGTCGTCTCCTTGATCACTTCCACAAAATCTTGATCTTTGTAATTGATAGGATGGTCAATATTGAGAGTGTCGCGCATGTACTCTAATTTAGATGGATTGCTCGCTGTTCCATAAACAGTAGCACCGCGACTCTTGGCAATCTGAGCCAGCGCGGTCCCTACACCGCCGGCGGCTGCTTGAATTAAAACGTGATCACCAGGAGCAATTGTAGTTGCGCGACAAGCACAATACCATGCAGTTGAATATTAAACCATCAGAGCTAATGCAGCACCCGCGTCTGTATCTTCTTCAATCTTGATACAGAAATCAACACCAGACAGAGCTTGGCTCGAATAACCTCCGAATTGACAGAATGCAGCGACTCTATCTCCAACTTTAAAAGGTGAGCTATTTTCGCTGGACACGTTGATTTCTTTAACTTTTCCAACTACTTCGTACCCAATCGTACATGGTAGAGGCGGACAATCATGATAGAGACCTTTGCAAGCCAGAATGTCTGCATAATTGATCCCGAAGGCTTCAACTTCCACTACAACATCGCCTTCCTTTTCAGCTTTCAAATCTGGCAGATCTTTTAATTCCAGAGCTCTTTCAAAATCTGTGCAGTTCTTGACTAAAACAAAAGATTTCATGTTGTTGAAATGTTCAAACTTTACAAGTCATCTTTTTCATTGAAGACAAGGCAACGGCAATTTGAGTAGTTCCTATATTGGCCCCTTGATCGATCGTTTCATTGATGTACACATTGAAAATCTGTGTATATACATTTTATTCACTGTTATTATATTTCTAGTCGTAAGCGTGTAATGATTTGAGGTATTATATTTATTGTATGATTAATGATATCTTAACTTATACAGTAGCAGTCGGGAAAGGCTTAGTTGCACAAGTGTTCAGTCAGCTGGTCGTTGACCACTTTTGATTCGACCTCGGCAGCCAGTAGACATTGAAGTAGACTGGTGGATAAAGACACATCAATTATTGTCATAATACCAATTCTGATTGACCACTATAAATGCTCACGTTTATTATCGCCATGTATATCTAGACGGTATGTTGATGCCGTACAGGTAGGCAAATGGCTCAAGAAGGTTGCGCCAAAAATAGCACATCAAATTCCATGACAACCACATACATCTATTGACTCTCATAAGTAGCCTTTTCCCATTGGTTATCAAAAAGTTTAATCTGCCTCAAGAGACATAATAATTCGATTTTTAAGCTAATATACTATGGCGACATTGGATTTAGAAGGTGGTAAAGCAAAAGTTGGCGGAGATAAAAAGATCACTCTGCGAGCAATCCTGGCCGGTGAGACAAGTTTCCCTCTGACTGTTGATGAGCTTCGTATCTACATGTCTGACATTAGCCATGACGTTGAAAACTTTGATTTTATGCGTGATGTGGTGAGGAGTGCAGAGAGCCTTCGGAATTACTCAATAATCGGCGGAATAAATGATGAACGTAAATCCGCTTTTGTTGATCCTAAAGAGTATCAAGCCTTGAAACTAATGTCTGACAATGCGCTCGTTGATTAAATAGTTGCTATATAAAAAAGTGGAGGTAATGTCGAAAACGGCGATGTGGTAAAGTTTGAAGCTCTAGTAAGAAAGGCAAATTAGGAAATCAAAGATGCATACATCGCACCGGGATCCAAATTTGAGCTCAACATTAACAGTGTCACCAGAAATGCCGTGCTGTAAGCACCGTCCAATGCCCCTCCTCTCCAACTGTTTGCACAATGCATAAAAGAAGTGCTGGTGAACATTGAGACTAACGCAATTCCTCGCTTTGTAAATTATGCGTCCAACACCAATATCGGCGAGAGGGAGTCCATATGGCGTCGCGACAACTTTGTACGATTTGCAACTGCATATATTATCAGTATTGCGCTTCTAATCGGGTTTAGCCAGCCGTCTCTTGCTAGGCTGGGCTTACTGCCTGTCTGTTTTCTTGTCTTTACAACATTCTGGCAGTGGAGAAGCAGATTTTGTGTGGTGCTTGGGAGAAATAGTCTAACGCGGTATAGTAATGATAAGAAATCTGAAGCTAAACAGGTGTTTGAAGCTTGCGTGTTGAAGAGTCACGCCCAGAGGTCGCGCGAGATATATAGAAAAAGTATTATATGTATGATTCTCTTGATGATGATCACTTTAGCTCTGCCTCCATATAAATTGTGATGAATTTTGAAGATGAGCACCCCATCTATTAATAAGCTCGGCATTTGGGTATCGTTGTATCTCTAAAGTTGTAGTAATGAAAGTAAGAGTAGTAAGATGGCGTTAATGTTGTTGATAACAAATGTTTTAGTTTCTTGTATTTACACACTAATTAATATTCAAATATTGATAGCTGCGCCTTTACAGCTTGGACATTACAATTACCCAGGAAGTTGAACAGATATTGCAGACATAGGACTGAGTAGTCTGTCATGATTGTCATCGTACTACGAGCCATGCTGCTTCAGAGCATCCAGATCAAGTTTGAGATGATGATTATGATTACGATTGTGCTCTTCCTCCGTGACTTGGTTATGCTCATTATGATCATGATTAATAGAGCCGTTGGGCGACTAAACCAGCGAACCCGTTAGTGCGGTCGCGTCTTCGTGCTCAATAGGAGCTTCCCGAAGATTTTTACGACGAGTGATTGATCCACTTCTATCATCACCAGCATCTTCTGTCACTTTAATGTCAGGTGAACTTTCAATCTATTCCGGAAGTAAGTCTTAATCATCATAAGGCCTTTCCGCCTAATCTTACACGGATTAGTCAGGCGAAACTTCATTTTCAACATTCTTTTAGCTACCATCACCCTCAGTCTCATCCTCTCCGTACTGGCGAATAATGTTGATATCTCGAGAATTAGAGGCTGGATTCTCGTCAACAAATGGAAGCAATTCTTTGGTGTCAATCAAGGATTTACAATTACTAACAATCTGTGCAATCTCCAGCATCCATTGATCAATCTTGGATGTGTCCAGAGTCTTATGACTGAGCACATTTTACGCCTTATACAACTCTTGCACCACATTCCAGATCAACTGATCCTTAATCCTCATTCTAAACTTCAATGCATGTCTCTCATCTCGATACCGCTGAATATAGTCAGGGATTACAGCCAGCTCCATCTAAAGCTACTCAACCAAGTGATTTAGCTGATCAATAGTCACAAAATCATCACTATTCCTCTTCTATGCCTTTCTCAAAACTGCCAGTAATTCATTGCGTTCATTTTAAAGCTCGTCATATTACTAGGTTGATATTTTGGTATTGCTCACACCATTCTCTTTAGTGGCAACAGACTTTTAAACATTCAGCTAATCTTCAAGAGACTTGACTTGATTTTTCAACTATGCATTATCCTGTTTACTCAAATCATACTACTTTTAAAGTGTCTACTACCGATCAGTCAACTCCACCTTTTCATCCATAACATCATGAATTTTTTATCGCAGCTCCTCAATTTGATCATTCAGATAGACATTCTCTTCTAGTTAGTGAGCACATTTAGCATTAATAGAATCCAACTCCTTCTATAAATTCTCATTCTCCTTAGTCTATAAGACATCTGTTGAGGAATCTTCCGTTTATTAACCGATATCTACTTGGCCTTTAGTTGGAGTCTTCTTATCCTAACTCTGGACCATATTGTCAAACTTCAATTATAGTTCTTGAAGCTACCTAGTGGCTTTTTCCAATTCTAGACTTTTAGCAATTAATTGATTAGACGATTACTCGGCAGCCTGTTTCCATTTCGTAACTTCTTAACCATCATACTGCTACTTGGACTTTAACTCCGATGCCAATCTAACCACCTCAAGTTCCCGCTCAATCATCTTCTCCTACAGATCTTGATAGTCAGCCTTCAACTATTCGCAATCCTCCTCAATACCAGATAGCCTTTCGATAGAGTTGACACGTTGTAAAAGGGCGAGATTGGATTTCTGCAGCTGTGAATACTTTTAAGATAGTTGAAAATACTCGTCATCATCGCCGTTACTATTGCCTGGCGACTTATACGAGGATAATGAGTACAGCTGTTAATCCACAGACGGTTTCCTTATACGCTTCTGAACCAACGGGGACATTAGTGCAGACTATGAAGGACTTATACTAGGAGGAGATGGTACTCGAATTCCATTATCTTCTACTTTTACTGGCTTCATTGTAATCGCTTCTTATTAAGAACTCCCATTAGTAGCGGGATGTATCGCATTTACTGAAGGAGACGCCGGTACCTGTTTAGGCGTAGCAGCAGAAGAATTAGAATACACTGAACTCTTATCATCATTACCACCACTACTACCGCCATAACCTCCCATCTCTTGATCGCTACTACCAGCACTTACATTCTTCAGTCTCGACTCATTGCGCTGTTACAACTTTTACCTTGCATTAGCCAAAAGTTGATTCTTCTTCTCCGGAGTCATAGTCTTCATCATCTCTCTATTATGCTCCGAAAAGTATTCAATAAATGATGACTGAGTTATTATTTAAGATTAATGAAATGTGAATATAAAATAAAATAAAATTCAAACCAAGTAATAAAGACCCGCAACAATACAATAATGAGAGCAAAGTCCCAATTCAACATAAACGAACGCGACGACGAGAGGGGGAGCGGAGAAGTAACGCGCGGTACTTTCTCTGGAACGTCTGTATGTCTCTCTCGCCCCGTAAAGCTGAACAAAATGTCAGCAGATCGTGTTTGACGCGACAAAGCTCTCTCTTCGAGATTTTTTCAAATTAAAATTATCATTGAACGCGCTAAGTTATCAAAATTAATTTAACCAGCGAAATAATTATTATAGATGGAAAAGTATCAGAAAGTGGAAAAACTGGGAGAGGGTACGTATGGCGTGGTGTACAAGGCATAGAATAGAATAACATAGGAGATAGTGGCATTGAAAAGAATTCGACTAGATAATGAGGAGGAGGGGATTCCATGTACTGCGATTAGAGAAATCGCTCTGCTGAAAGAATTGAGACATCCCAATATAGTGCGCCTAATGGATGTTCTGCATACAGAAAAGAAGTTGACCCTGGTATTTGAGTATCTCGACTCTGACTTGAAAAAATATTGCGACAGTCACAGCGAACTGGATATGGGCACAGTGAGGATACTGATGCAGTAAATATTACAAGGAATCGCGTATTGTCATTAGAAGCGAATTCTCCATCGAGATCTCAAGCCGTAGAATCTGTTGATCAGCAAAAAGTTGGAGCTTAAGCTGGCAGATTTTGGTCTTAGTCGAGCATTTGGGGTCCCTGTGCGATCATACAGTAATGAAGTGGTGACTCTTTGGTATCGAGCGCCCGATGTTCTCTTAGGTAACAAGTCGTATGACACATCTATAGATATATGGTCTATCGGATGTATTATGGGCGAGATGGTGAATAATAGGCCCGTCTTTCCCGGAACTTCTGTGAATGATTAGCTTCATAAAATATTTTAAATTTTAGGCTCTCCTAATCAGACTGTATGGCCCGGATATGACAAGTTGCCGAATGCGGCGAGTATGCTATAATCTGACACTGAGGAGATGACGTTAATGCAGTACTAGCGAGAGAATCTGTAGCAAGTATTTCCTCGTATGGACGCTAATGCTCTATCTCTTTTGGAAAGGCTTTTACAGTTGGATCCGCTGAAAAGGATATCCGCTTAAGAAGCATTAGACGCTGATTTTTTTAAACTGTGAATTGTCACACACAAGTCTGTTATGAATATATGATAATTGTTAAATGATTCTAAATAATATTATATTCTGATTTATCACTCAAATTCTTAAAAACTACCTATCAGACTAAAACGTGTCACCAGCGGCACGGACCACTCCTTCATCAGCCGCTGGCAAACACAGCTCAAGCTATAGAACCTCATTTATGAAGAGGTCTCGACCATCAAGCAGATCCTTTAACCTCATTCTATTGTTATAGCGCATCACGTTTTGCCCCGAAACTAGTGTCCGGAAAGGCCACAGCTTGTGGTGGATACTTATAGTGAGATTATATGCCCGATTCTAAATCGAGCTGCTGATCGTCTGGCTTCCATTCTTCTCTGCTCAATGGCCAGGGCTATTTTTAATCGGCTTGATGTGATGACTAGCCGGGATCCTACGCGTTTACTTCCTGTTCCGCCGGAGACAGTTATATTGAGGAAGGAGACTAACCGCACGTTTATACCTGCTCCACTGTACTTGCAACAGCCACTGCAACTAGTTCCACTTCAGGACGACTATTTACTTTCGTGGTGAAGCAGCTTTCAAACATCACGCTAATTCCAAACATGCAGACGCCAACAGAGGTCATGATACCAAAAATTACGTCACGGCTTGCACCGCCAATTGACATTCCCAATAGGACCATCATTATCACAAAAAACGCAATGCAAAATGCCGAAGATATCAGACGAAACGCTACCAAAAGACCTTATTTAACCTTGCTGCGCGTTATGCAGGTGGCCAACAGGGATGCAACCCAGAGTGAAACCAAGACTATCGTGATCACAAACATTACTTAGATCTTCATATCAGGATGCTTCCATGGATGTTAAAGATAGTACTTGCTGTCTTCCTCAGACACTTACACGAATGCCATCAGCTTGCGACTCTGTTGGAGGCATCCCCGCATGAAACCTCCTTAATCACTCATAAACTAAACCATTTGTTTTGCTCCAGCATGAGGATCTTGTTCTTGCATCTTCAGTATTTAGAGAACTTCCTGCCCTTACTGTGAATTGCCAGTAGTTTTGCGCATGAATTACGTGAGCATTTATGGCATCTGCTGCAAGTCCAGTCCTTGTTTCATCTTGTTCACCATAGCGGTGGATTACTACGCCATCTGGGGAGCTTTCTTAATCAGATACTGTATAGGATCATCTAGACTAAAAGGTGTTTGTTTCATAGTGTAAGTAGCAATTTGCTTTATGGCCGACAGCAGTCCGTGATCACCACCCGTCATATCACTCATTATCTTGTCAAACTAAGCTGCACCACCGTGCCCGTGCATTGCATCACCGCCATTAGCTAGATGTTGATGAGCAGAATTCATGAAAGCACCCATGCGCATCGCGTGTATGGTAGGATTCAAGCAGTTCTACCAAAAGATCAACCACATGAAAGAAAATGAATAAGCTTTACTCATTGCGTCTATTATCTATTAAGATGCGTAAAATTAAATTTGCTCTGAATGAGTAAAATAAAAGTAAAAAAGTCACCGAATAAACTTTTGTATAGGTCGATCTTGCACGTTTAACATCAGGAACATCTTGATCTTCAAACAACATGGTAACATAGTGGTCACTCGTGTTACACTTGTATTCTATACTACTGTAACCGTAAGTTAAATTGGGAATATATACGTACGTACTTCCGGTTAGTGTAAGAATAAGAATTACGCATGGCTTTATCTTGAATCAAAGTCATAGGCGTAGGCAAAACCAGCGGCAAGCAATGATATAAGGCGTATCGAGTCAAGTACATTGCATACAACGTAAGCCGACAAGTAAATAGCCGGAATTCACACACTTCGCTTTTACTATGCAACTTTATGTATTTCAGATTGTTACTACATCAATCTCAAGAAGAGATAAATAAATAGGTATCAAGCAAATTTTGTTGCTGATTTTCAAAACCAAAAAGTAAACTAATGACTGCGAATATAGTAAGAAATATTTTAATAATCCGTGTATACTCATTTTCGTTAATTATACAATTCCCCTTGCATGGTCCAGTATCGCGATCTGATAAAGTCAATTGAAGCCAACTACGAGCATAGAGTCTGCGGATCCAGTTACGCGTCACGATGAAAGTCGAGTAAAAATTCCAACAACTGTGAACTCTTGACATTACCCTGAGTATAGAGAGAGGTACATAACGGCAGAACTTTGTCTTTAAGCATCGAGGAATTCTTATCCAGCACGGCTCGCAGATAGCTCCATGAACTTTCATTACCAGCTGAGAGTCTAATCTTCTCCATGCAATAATCCACCTGCTCCTCAATAGTCATACCAACAATATTTATCTAATCAGCAATATGATAATTTACAAACCATAAATGATTCCAAGCAGAGTTATTCTTCACATCCAAATTGATAAGCTACTTGCAATAGTTGATCTCTGCATGTACAATATCTTTGCCAATGTCTCCATTATCCTGGCCATCATGGGGAATGTATAAAGTCAAAAAGTATTGCCTATAAGACCACGCATGATAATTTTTGGCATCAAGCTCTAGAATCTAAGACACATACGCCAACTCTGTCTACATCCAATCCAATAATATTGATTCAGTGTTAGACTCATTATTATCACCAGCTCTATTTCCAATACTCCTGTGTATAATGTCAATCAAAAACTATCGATGATGCCACAGTTGATAATTCTTTTTATTCTCAGCAAGAAATAAGTTCAGCCATTACAGTTCATCATCAATAACTGTCATATTATCAACCTTGGAGTCACCATCTGTTGCACCTTGCGAACTCAATTTGAGCAGAATTTTTTATCTGTAATTCCAAACTGAGTAATGAGCAGGATTCAAAGCAATAATTGAAGTGGTGAGATTTAATGCACGTGGACTCATCTCATTATGCATAACTACAAACTTGAACAGATCCATACACTTTACATACTCTTCAGGATACGCAATCGGGCAAAACTCCGCCACACCATCCTTCTTCGACTCTCGCTCCTTTTACAATCTCTTGATAAACTCTTACGCATCATTTCCCCATTCTTCATCCATTTTCATACCACTTTCACCTATTTTTTACTAACTGGCTTAAACTAGTCTGATTACGCTCTGTCTGTGTTTAGAGGAAGAAGGAATGGTTAAAGAGACAAAGTACAAAGGAAGAAGACGCGTATGAAACTCGATAAAATCTCGCGTCATTATCGTGAGAGAGAGAAAGAAGAGAGAGTGCGCGAGAGAAGAATCCCAGTTCTTTAACGGCAGCCGAGTAAAGAAACGACCACAGAGAGTATCGTTTCTTTTCGCTGTTGAATTCAGATTGAAAAAGTTCAACAATTAGCTGCTTAGTATCTGACGGATTCGCTCGAGTAACTTTAGTCTTCTCCTTTACAAATATCTATATTGTGGCATTTTAGAATAGGATCATTGATAGCTGGGTATTAAATGGGAGTTTAAAATTCTAAAGATTAGGAACCGTACACGTTCTATCCTCCTAATGACAGGAGCGGCGTGCCTATTGATCATTACTCTGTGCGCATGTCGTAGACTCTGGTGGACAAGTTGGAATCTAGGATGCAGATGCCATCATCTGGTGATAAGGGAAACTATGGCGGTGTTCCATCATCGCAATCTCTACAAGAATCGCAGAATGCATCGTCATAATCATCTTCTTCTTCTTCCGTATATAAAAGTACAAATGGCGGCGAAAAAATGTACAGTCAGTAGGAAGTTGATCAGATTGTGAATGCCAAGTTGTAGAGTTATAAGCGTAATTCTGAAGGCTTGCACTCAAGTGATCTTATGCATAAAGCTGATCGACTTATTGATTAGTAGAAGAAGTTGAAGGCACATACAGGTGGCGATGTCAAGATGCAAAACAAATTACAGGCTGCTGCGGATGCAAGGGAGCAGGTTAAAAAGTGTTTTGCTCAACATCAAGGCCAAGTTCTGCATTGTGCTGATCAAGTCGAGTAGTTTACTCGGCTAACTAATGAGCTATACACACCAACATCATCGTCGTCTTGATGTTATAATTGTAGATTCTATGAATATCTCATTTACTCTCTTAAGTTTTTAAATTACGATTTACATTCTCGAACCGGTAATCTTTGGGGCTTCAGAAATAGATATCGCTGTTTGCTTCATCTACAGTAGTTGTCGTTGCTTAACCGCCATGTCAAAGCCGTCAACATTCCACTTATATACTTATCCGCATTTTCCGCCGCCAATGGGAATGGCATGATCCAAGCTAAATATACTAAAACCAGCAGGTAAGTAATTTATAGCATTTGATCGAGTATTATATAGATGATAAGATGATGGTACACAGAACGACTTTCGAGGAGATGAGGGGGTAGACTCAGGCGATGCGCTTCGATGAGTGGTTGGCTTCCATCAGCGACAACAAGTAACAAAAGCCGCGAAGAACTGATTAACAATCATAAGGCTCAGATATAAAAAGAGATCCAGCATGAGGACGATGAAGAAACCAAGTCCTCTCATATGTAGTCAGAGCTGCATAGCGGAGATTGTTGATACTTAAATAAGTGTATACTCGAGTTATGTCGTCAAAGATACTCTTCCCTGCTCTCAGAGGACCTTCTCCAGATTCATATAACGCGTCATCATGCCACCAATCTACCAACGTCTCCCCATTAGGTGGTGTAGGTAAATCCCATATAGTCTTCACCTCAACGAAGGAATAAGGAATAGGTGCACTCTCAGATTGCGCCGTATAAATTATAAAATCGGGTATACCTTTAAACTGCGGCATTTAAACACTATCCATCCATAAATCAGATCCAATATTTTTTAAGAAGAACGATAAATTGTCGGTAATATTATGCTTTACAATAGCATCAACAGCACATTTCGAAGTGATTGTCATTAAAGGTTTGTGAAACTGTGGCTTTTAAACCACATGATTGTCAGAATATTGAAACTAATCAGCTTAAACAGAGAAATCAGACCACAATTCCACTTTCTTAGGAATTCTAGGATTGGCTCTTGAAGTACCAGATTTATTGGCAGGTCTTTCGTGATAAGTCACGGGCGGCAACGCGAGATTTAGAAAGTCATTCGCGGTAAACGGAGGAGGAGCAGATGCAGAGACCGCCACAGCAGACCCAAGTATCTTCAATTATTCCATCAAATCAATTTCATTACTCCTTAAATTATTGATCAAGACGGTATGCGGCTACAACAGTATAAAATATTGCTGATTTTCATCCCCACCGACTAAATCCCTCACCATCTACTAAGCATGAACAAATTTCTTTTCAGCCTCAACGATTTCCAGACGCACGGTGGCTAACTTCTTTTCAATTTGTTATTTGTTCATCAGCTTCTTTCTTTTTCGAGTAAGAAGTAATGGTTAGATAGCAAAGTATTACTATGGGAAGATTATTTTATACGCAATATAATAAGTCAACTACTGAAAATAGTGTGTAGATGAAAAAAGGAATCTCAACTCTGAAACCAACTGATTTCAACAGATCTGATTCGAATGAATGAACGACTTCTGGCCAATCATCATGCGTAAATTACGCGATTCGCTTTTCAGATTGGATGTTGAGATTGTGAGAGTTTATTAATGAAATGGACAAAAGATATGCAGTCTTGCGACATTTAGTCTATTTTAATGCAAGTAACACGAACTCTTAATTTTGAAGCTGTAAATAAATCCTCCATTTATGCCTGTAACGCGCCTAACTTGGTTGAGTTACACTGTCAGATCATCAAATCCTCAGAACAGTTTCATTTATCGAAATTCTTGCTACCGCTTATCCCCATTGCGTGTTTATTTCAGCTCCGTTAAAAGTATAGACGATGCAGGAGGTCACTCAATAGATATATTTAGCACAATCAGTCAAAGTACTTGGCATCTATACCACCACTAGTTGAAGCAGATAAGTCGAGATTACCAGTAGAGTTGGAACGTACCGGCTATTGTTAATCCGCTGCTATATCGCGTACACATATTCTTCCATCTTGAGAACAACTGATTATATAGTGCCAGCTAAAATCTATTTTAAATACCCTGTTGGTATGTAAATTTTAGAATTCATACAACAGTATACCGCCGCCATTGTTATTGTTATTTGCTACTCCACCACCCTCAATGTCCATATCATTATTTTCAGATGACTATGATCCTGGAAGAGACTAATGTAATATTCTCTTCATGTCCCAGACTTTAACTACACCGTCATAGCCACCACTGATCAAAAAGTTATTATTAAACTGCAATGTACGCACAAGATCACTATGAGCCACAAAAGACTTTAGCAGTTGACCAGTGTGAACATTCCACAACTTTATCGTCTAGTCAGAAGATCCACTGGCTACATACGTACCATCAAAGTGAATTGCTGCAATACCTCTGGCATGGCCGACTAGATCACGCAAACAAGTGCCATCCTTCTTAACAAAGTCCCAAACTTTAATGATTCTATCGCCAGATGCACTAACCATCAATCCCTTCTACACACTAATACTATTCACAGCAGCCTTGTGTCCAGTGCATGTGGTAATCAATTCCCATTAATCGTTTTCCAATTACCGCTACCAAATCTTGATAGTCTTATCTTTGGATGCACTAACAATATTATGATCATCATCAAGAACTACATTCAATACACTCTCACTATGTCCATGTATGGTGTGCAATAAGGCATACTAATTCCGCCGATCCCACACTTTAATAGTGGAATCTGATGACCCAGTTACAACCAAATCATCATTAAAAGCCACGGTAAGCACCGACTGAGAATGACCATTCATAACATGCAACTACTCACCTGTCTCAATATCCCATACGCGAACAGTTCTATCACGACTACCACTTATAATCTATCGATTCTTGCCGTCATACATTACAGAGTAAATACCATCACGGTGTCCATTTATGTGTCTGATGTGCATCATGCCGTCATCATTCAACTGTCTCCATCTCTATTACAAGCGTTCTTATTACTCACAAAGATGACGCCAAGTGGTAGGATGGTCCTTGAGTATCTTTTGATTAAGTTTCCAATCCTCTACCTACTACTTGAATCGAAATCTAGTCTTGTACACGGACTCTTGACTGAACACTGATTTCCACCTTGATGATACCAGCTGGGCATTCTATAAATCTATTAAATTACGGCAAAGTAGTTAGGCAATGTGGACAGATAATTCCTGTGGCAGTTGAGATATAAAGTCGACATACTGAACAGCTTTCGGTGTCATTATAGCTTTGATCTACTCCTAGAGCTTACCTATTTGTTACAGAGGCATCTATTGGATTAATTGACTCATGATATCAAATTATTCTTCTGCCGAACATCTTTTCACCATATCCAGTATTTAAATAGTCAATAATGCACTAGGAGATTACTACTCTGAATGTACAGGTGTTGGAGCACTCGACTAGGAACTGCCACCTTCAATAAATCCTTCATCATTAGTTCTCAAAACCGGACGGACATCAACTTGCTACTACTACTACTACTACATATTCCAATTTTATGCCTATGTTTACATCAAAGCCAATATTATGATATGACTGACTTGAAATAATACTTAATGCAGGTGTTACAAGAGAAGCAAAGAGAAAGAGAAAGAGACAGAGAGAACTGTTTCAGCAAAGAACAAGAGCTGTGAATGAAGCAATTTTGTCGGACATGAGCGCGTTTTTGAGAGCGAGACAGTTAGAGGGACAACGCGGGTGGAACGGCTAAGAGGGACTCTATTCGTGGGTAGGTTCAATCTCAAAAAGGTACGCGCATATGGTCTATTCGTATTAACAGTTTCTAGTTGCCTTGGATTCTCGGTGGCGTTAGTACCAATAACTCAAATGAAAATAAAAATTTACCACAAGATCAGAGGTGATACTTTCATGGTCATATCACTTGACTGTTTTCATTAAATGCGCTTCAAATTCTATCTAACGCGAGACACTGCCTTGACGTACTTCTCCAGCGGGGACGGACCTTGATCGCAAATTTCTGACGCTTGATTAGAAGCCAGTTCCAGTGGAGATGCCTAGATAGTCAGTCTCTACTACTGTACCCACAGGGAGTTCTCATCAACACACTTTTACAGAGCCACAATCTTCTTCTTGAATCCATCCAGAGCTTTTAGCTGGTGATAGTGCTATTCCAACAATTTTCTAATCTGACGCAGCTGCATCTTGACACAGACAGATAGTTCGGGGAAGGCAACATGACGGGACCATGACACCAGATCGGCTTCAACCACCTCATCAATCACATAATCCAGCATTGGAACGTAATTCAGAGCAGTGCCTGCATACTTGGTAGACAGCTTAAGAGCAAATTGAATTTAGGCAGGTTTACCTCCACCTCCACTACCAGCAGCGGGGCCATCTTTGGATTTAATCAACACCTGTACAACATCCATCAAATTGCTGAATGCCACAGACAGAATAGGCAGAAATACAAATTTGGGGCCAGATAAAGACTACAAAGCTTTAAGTAGATGCAATCTCATTGGAAGATACTACTTGGCTGATGCAAAACGAATAATTCCAAATGCCACAGTGGTCAGAGGGAAATACAACTGATGCATAATATCTTCCTTTGATGGACATTGTCTATGCAATAACAAGCACCACAGCCTCACCGACCACACTGTAGACCAATTTGCAATGGCTGCCGAGTTATCAGCAGACGGTTTCGTGATTGCATTTCTCAACAATACAGCCAGCTGGCGGATTCCAAGAAAGCCCAGCGTATAGCAGAGATCCTTCAGAGGAATCAGCGTCTCCACAATAGACTTCATCACGTACTCAACAGCCTCGTAATTATGAGTCGCGGTAGACTTGCAACTGGTCAAGAAGGACTTTATCAACAGTTTACCGGCAAACAGGCGACCTTCTTTGTCAGTGATAGCAGATAGCCAGCTCTTGATCAGAACCATTGCACCAGTCTTCATCTCAATATCGCGCTGAGCATTATAATCTACGGACGTGTCCACTTTGCAATTACAAGCAAACTCGATCAGCAGGGTCCACAATTTCTTGGTAATTTTATTCAACTCCAACATGGAAAGTAATAATGCAACTTTACTCTGTTCTAATTTCACAACTATAAAGTGGAACATCTCGCGGTCTTACAGTTGATCCAGGAGTATAACTAAGCATGTTGAGTATTGCTTCATCAGAACCTTGTTTTTCTTGGCAGCATTAGAAGAACCGGATTTCAATCTATTGGAATTATTGTCACTAGATAAGCCCAATTGCTTGCAGATCATTAGAGGAATATCAGTGGTGATAACTTCAATCAATTTACTGGAGTTGTCGTTCAACGTCGCTGCTGACAGTTGAGCCATTTCTCCCTCATCGCCATCATCATTGTCACCTTCACTTTAAGGTATTAACATAGTTTTCAGCATACTTATTGCTTGCTTTGCAGCCGATACTGATGAATTATCACGAATCTGCTTGATGATATCATCCAAAGGGTCCTCCGAGATCTCCGAGTCCTGTTCATCTGCCACTAAATCATCTTCATCCAAGTCGCTGATATTACCCTCATCATCCACTATATTCCCATCTTCCGGGTCTTCATTAAACTGCAATAATGCCGGATCATTCTCCTTCAGATACTTGTAAAAGTCCGGATCAGCACTCTTCAATTGTTCAAGCTGCAGTGCATGCTCATTCAACGCGCCTTCATCCTGAGACACATCGCCATCTGACTGAGCATCTTATTCCTGCTACTCCATAATCGCCGCATTATCTTCACTGCCAGATTTATCATTCACCATATCGCCATTATCATGCTCTCTTCCAGTAGAATTACCAGCAATCTTCTGCTTCTTATTCTTCTAGAAGCTCTCCTTCAAAGACTGAGATGATTTACCATTTCTTGCAGCGCGTTTCTTCCTCTGTTCAATAACAGTCTTTAGCTTGTTCTTATTGAACTTTTTAGTAGCTTTCTTTATCGCCATTATAAAGCAGTGATAATCTCTACTTATTAAACGTTGATATAGCTCTTTTAAAAGTGTAGTGCTTTATACCAACGAAGAGTGAAAACGCGTCAAAATTTGTTCAGTTTTATCCCATCACTTCAAGACTGCTTCAAGCATCTTGTTTAGAATCAACTCTTAATTTACTGAATATCGATTAATCGCTGATTAAAGATCAAATTAATAATTCAATAATATTAATATGAAGGTTGGAATTGCACATCATAGTCAAATATAGCGAAAGACTTCTAATGATCTATTTGTGATGCCGAAGAATCCAGATCCGGTGCTGCATCCATTTGAGAAGGCGCGTGAGTATACTAGAGCCTTGAATGCTGCCAAGTTGGAGCGAATGTTCTCAAAGCCATTTATCGCCGAGCTGGATGGACACAAGGATGGTGTTTATGCTTTGGCTAAGAATACCAAGAAGCTTACGGAAGTCGCGTCTGGCTCTGCTGATGGTGAGATTAGAGTGTGGAATCTGACAACGCAGAAAGCCACCTGGTGTTTACAGAATGCCCATGATGGATTTATACGTAGCTGTACATTCAGTCCTCTAAATGAGAACTTAATTACTTGTGGCGATGATAAATTGATCAAGATTTGGAATCCATAATAGTAGTAGCGAAATCAACCTCTCGCCGTAATGAAGAGTAAGGATTTCACAGTTGGCGTTGATCATCATTATACTAAAGACATATTTGCCACCTGCGGATCCAAGATTGATATATGGGATTCCTAGAGATCGGAACCTATATACTCTATGAACTGGGGCGTAGACTCTCTAAATACTGTCCGCTTTAATCCTACTGAAGTATCGATTCTTGCTTCATGCGGCACTGATCGAAACATCACACTGTATGACATTCGAACACAGACACCTTTATCAAAACTGGTAATGAGTTTGAAATCTAATGCAATAGCTTGGAATCCTATGGAATCTTTCAACTTTGTGGTTGCCAGCGAAGATCATAATGTATATATGTTTGATATGCGCAAGATGAAGTCAGCTTTGAACGTGTATAAAGATCATGTCAGTGCAGTCATAGATGTTGACTTTGCGCCAACTGGGCAGGAGATTGTGACGGCATCGTATGATAAGACTCTGAGAATATTTCCCATCTAGTAAGGCCATTCGCGTGACATTTATCATACGTCGCGCATGTAGAGGTTGTTTGGTGTGCGCTATTCAATGGACTCAAAGTATATTGTCAGCTGCTCTGATGACGCGTCACTGCGCCTGTGGAAGTCTAACGCGTCTGATAAGCTTGGACCTCTAGCCCCAAGGGAGCGTGCATCACGAAAGTACAATGATCAGTTGAAGTCGAGGTATGGACATATGCCAGAGGTGAAGAAGGTTCTTAAATCGCGTCACGTACCAAAGGCGGTGAAGAGCACGCAGCGCTTAAAGAAAATTGTCATTGATGCTGAATCTAAGCGTAAAGATAATTTGCGGCGACATAGTAAGCCTGGTATTGTCCCATATTAGGCAGAACGTCGTAAGAACATTGTCACCATCCAAAAATGATCTAGAGTGAATATAAAACTATTCTAAAGTGTAAAAAATGAGTATAAATGCTCAACTACTATATTTAAATTTTCATGCAGTTGAACCTTCGACTGGAGCAGGAGCACTTCCAGTGACAGCAGCAACTGGCTTCTTTGAATCCTTAGCAGCAGGCACAGGCAGAGATCTTGGCACGCAGACAATCTCAATGTGGCACGGATGGCTCTGGAATGGATTGATACGGCCGTGAGCTCTGTACGTTCTTCTGCGCTGCTTTGGTGCCTGGTTCACCTAGATGTGCTTAATGTATAGAGAGTCAGTGTCCAACTGCTTGGCCTCAGCGTTGGCAAGCGCGTTCTTCAACAATCCCTCAATGAATTTAACACTCTTCACAGGCCAGCGACCCTGAGTGACGCCAAATTCCAAAGCCTATCCAGTTCTACCGACACCACCCTTAAATCTACGGAATGGAATACAACGCTTGTGCTCCTTAACAGCCTCCAAATACTACAAAGCCTTGTGCACATTCATATCCTTAACAGCCATTGCTGTCTCGCGAGTATTTTTGAAGTGAACGCGCAGATATGCACCTCTTGCCTTGGCGCAGCTGTTTTCGTCCACTTTAACAACGTTATATCTATTGTTGACCATATTTAATTTCCTCACTAGATTACAAATGGAGATTAAATTGCGAAAATGTCCAATTTCTTCACTCAAAGCTACCAAAGGCCAGAAAAGTTTTACTGATTAACGCGAACGGCCTTTTTAGGTTGCTTCGGTTAAATGAAAATCGCGTAAACGTTTTCGCCAATTTCCGCAATCAATCAGATCGCGTTGTCGTTGCTTTCAGCTGTCGCTTATTCGGTCAGAAGCTTTTCAGGAGTCGCTCGTTTTGTAAATCGTTTCAGATTATATTAGCTCAAAAGATAGCTTAGGAGAAAGTGCCATTATTTAAACTCCATATGAGAAATTGTAGAATTAGAGGATTAGTTAGTTTGGAATTGCTCATGTCGTTTACTTGAGATTTTTCGTGATTGTCGGTCATGGCTATTAAGCTCTTGAGTGGTCTGTGTTCTGTTGCGGAAAAAGCATTACTTGTAATTGTACTTCTGACACTGTAAACTTTCAGCGATCGTGCTGTAGTCATTATTTGCTTGATTGTTCTTAGTACTACTTATATTACAATTTTCACGCCACAATGAAACCAATAAAGTGCCAAACAACTCGTTATATATATTCAAAGATTTCAAAGATCATGATAAATTGTAAAACTTCTACAGCCTTTCTCGCAGCGAAGGGGGAAAGTTGGAATAGTAATTGTCCCACTACGCGCCCAACATATTCTTGACACCGCTCAGTATTGCTTGGAACGCGTCCCGCAAATCTTATGGAGCAGAAGGATACATTGCCACTGCATCTGCAAACCAGGAAAAGGACTTCAACAGTCCATTTGGGTTAGTCTGAATAAGTCTACAGAATCCACGGAATGCCGACTCCTTCTCAGCATTAGGCTTTGTCTATCTCAAAGCGCGACACCAAGGTTCAACTATAACTTCCAAATTAGGAGCGATGCTTTCTGGTGAAATCAAGCTTAGTCTTCCAATGGTGATGGCAACATTTTCCTGCAGAATTTTTGAGCTTTCTCTATGGAACAGAATAGCTAACAACTGATCAGTCATTGGCTTTACGAAAGGAACCATTTCCTGGCCATACTGCATGGAAATCTCACCCGCAGCCCAACAAGCGTTATTTACAGCCGACAAATTAGTATCGACCAAATTTACGCTACTTTACTGAATCAAGACAGGCATAATCTGTGGTAGATACTACTTCAAAGTGGCAAAGGAATGGATCGCCAAATCGCCGATAAGAGCAAATGCACTCTGACGAACCTCTGGAGATTCGTGGCAAATGCAATGCAGCAACAGATCATACAGAGATGGCTAAACTCTCTAAAGTAACGAAGAGAAATTCTACTGCAGAGCTTACACTATGCCAGACACCAAATCTAAAGCTACAATCAGGAAATCAATGTCAGGTTCATCCATCTGACCTGGGTTCTACTGATGCATTACTTACATTGTTATAGTCTACTTGATCAACTTGATACATCTCTCATAGATTGGGTGAGAGAATGGCTCAAAAGTGGAACCCAAAGCAGCAGCGACAATAGATAAACACTCCAGCAGCGGGAACAACTGTGGATCGTCATCACTCAATGTGTTCCATCGCACAATCAAAGGTGGCATCAGTAGATTGATATACTCCGGCTTCGCTAAGGCAGAACCAACACCTTCAGCAAGAGTTCCAACACTATCCAGCAAAATAGTAACATTCTTTTTTTAATAAACCTGGAACGCTTGATTGAACACCTACAAAAGCTGTGGTAGATATGGCACCATGTAATCCAACGCTTCCTCCTCAAATACTGACAAAGCACTACATGCGGCCTCTTGAACGCGCTTGTTATTGCTCAGAACGGCAGTCAGTATGACACTAAGCAAAGGCTCAAAGTACGACGCCTTATTACTTTCGAAAGAATCAATGACAAATCCAGTATAGCGACTTAGAGTCCAGCAAGTGATGCTCTTGACAAGCGGCTTAGGATCATTCATATTCTACAAAAGGAATGGCAGTAGCTATGGTAGGTGCGGCTGAATACCTGACATACATCCGTCTGCAATAGCACCAAGAGCCAATATTCCAGCTTCACGTTATGTCCATTCCGGGCTATTCATCATTTAATTCAAGATTGGCAGTACCAGCGATAATATGGAATCACCGAATGAGGAAGCAATAGCATCCAAAGTAGCAGCAGAACACTTTCTTAAATTCCACTCTGCATAAACCTCATCGTCATCTTCTTCATCCTCCTCCTCATCGTCCTAATCAAGTTCGCCCTCCTCAGCATCCTACTACTACTGCTATTGCTATTTCTGACCATTCTCCACAGCGTGAGTCTTTGCTTTATGATGACGGGGCTTGATGTCTTCGGCACGATCAGGAACGTTCTAATCGTCCTCATCCTAATCCAAGATCGCCAAATCATCTTCACTGTACACCATACCTTTCAGAAGCTGTGGTAAAAGAGTCGGGAGATAGCCTTACATCGCCGTCTACAAGTTGTCCATTTCAGCAAATCTCAACCAAAACTCGCATGCTTCCAAAGACACACTCTCCTCCTAATCTTTCATGGCATAAAGCATAAACTCTGCAATGCTGTTCATCTGCGGCAAAAGAATGTCCGCCTTATTGTCCAAGAGCATGACAAACGCTTGGCACACAAGTCGCCTGACTTCTCCAGCAGTATCTTGAGCTCTAGCTGACAATGCCTGAATATAAGGGCCCATAAATTCATTAAACAACACATCCGACTACCAGATGATGAACTAATTTACGGAATTGAGCGCAAAAGTTCGCACTTTCATATTCTACGATCCAGAGAATTAGATCAAGATTGGCAATAGCTGCCTCACCAAGTCAGGAGCCTGTTCAGTCAACATCTGGCCAGAGTCTTCGCAAATCTTGGAAAGAGAACTGAACGCTCCCTCCACCGTATTATCATCCTTGGACTGAACAAGCTGCACCAGGTTACCCAACAAATCTGGCCATTGCTACAGACCAATTTTACTCACCAGCGTGGTAATTACAATACCAACAGTTCCCCTCACCAATGGTAGAGGATCACCCAATGAATGAACTGCACATTGCTTGATAAAAGACAAATCTTCGGAAATTTGAGTGCCAATAGAGCGAATGTTATTCTTCAAAATCAATCCAGCAGCTGCACGCACCTGAGGACTTTCCTGCTTCAACTGCGTTAGAATATGGATCAAGTAATTATTGTACTGAGGTACGGAAGTTTGAAATTCATCCAACTTCTACATTAAAGTGATAGTGGTAATAAATATTAACATACATATGCATTTAACACCCAAAATGATATTCAATTTACCTTGCGCACCTGCATTTAAATGGCATTATTAGGAGAGTCTGCATTATGCAAGACCTGCAGGACAGTGTTCAGTACTTACTCATTAGCCTGCCACATTGTATACTAATTATTAACGTCAACAACCCACTTATTATTACTGAAAGAGGGCAATAAATGATAATTTCAATAGACGCGACGTAGAAAGTATCGCTAGAATGAACGAAAGGAACGATCTCCTTCGCTAAGGTTGACATGACGCAGAACGAAACTGAAATAGCAAACGACACCGATGGGCTTATCACGTTGAAAGAAAATGTTAGGCCTCTTAGAAAAAGACTAACTATGACTTGGGGAAACATTAATTTGAAATCATCATTCACTTTTATACGCATGCATTTGATATTCAATTCTTTCGTATACGATTCAAACGATGTCTTAACTCTTCATCGCGAGGGTCTACACTTGTTCTCCTTGAATTTGGTTCTGATGCAGCAGTGGATGTTAGCACGTACAACGTATCTCCATCCTTGATACTCAACTACTCCAACGTAGCATTGAATTTCAAAGGCTCAAACTCGTTAGTGCCACCGTTCAACTTGCCAATCTTGAAGGGTTTCACTGTGCCAATCTAGTTATCCTTTTGCACCTACTCTGATGGAGTCCAGCATAGATCCAACTGACCGGAAACGTAAGAATCAGCCACAATTTTGCGTTTCAAATCATCAATTTTGAATGTTGAAACACTGAATGGTTTCTCGGGCGCAGAGTTTCCTGATTGTGCACTTTTACTGATGTCATTTAACACCACAATTACGCCTTCATCATCACTAGTCTAGTCCAATGATTTAATAATTAGGCTGTAAGGTGCCACAACCTCCGGCTAATTGAAATATGTTCGCTTCTCTTTTCCTAGAGCCTGAGCCATGATGGCTTATAATTCCATCTTCTTCATTTTAGCACCCAGCATCTCCATGTCAGCGCCACCACCTGATTAATACTGAGGTCCATCGTCAACGTCTCCCACTCCGTCTTCCTCCAGGAGGCCATCAACACACCCACGCAGACTATCTTCAAAATGGTCGATTGCTCCAGATCGCATACCCATCCTGTTTTCTCTCCTCTCCAGGCCACCAAAAGTTTCGTAAGCATTAGCATACGACCACGCTTTAACACCTTCCACTTCAGCCTGATTAACTTTATGATCAGAAATCAGAGTTTGCGTCTTGAGCTCAAGATTGCAAGAGTGAGTCAAATTTCGATGTTGCAAGCTGCGAAATTTCTATATTTGCTATGCCACTAGCTGGGCACTCACCAGATCGCCCTTCTTCAACAGCCGTTTACATTCGGCAAGCATCGTCTTCTCTTTGCGCTCCAGTGCCATTCTGTCACGTGCAAGCTCTCTCTAGTTCTTATCAGCGTGTACTTTAGCATCCTTCAATCTGCCTACAAAGTATAAAGTAATATTCAAGTTGCTATGTGTTGATATATTAATACTTACGATCACGCAATCTCATGCTCGTTGAGTTCACACTTGACACGTTGAAGATACCACCAAACATTGAACCATTCATTTTATCTAGTCGATATATTTTTTTTTGTTTCTTGGTATTGCTTGCTAGTTGTAGAAATTTGAATAGATTTTAGAAATAAAAGATAGTGGTCTTTTAATGTAAAACGTGGAAATGGTTATATTTATCTCCCTAGCAATGCTGTTGTGAGGTGTTATTCTGCGCCATGTGAAAGATGGTCACTCGGTCATAGTGAATCAAATCATCTACCTTTCAATATATTTATACCTTGAAATGTTGGAGAATACGTATGTACATCACCATAAATAGATTACCAGTAGTCATTTGAAGCACTGACATCTTTGTTTCAACTTTTCATTTGAACTTAAGAGAGGATATGTCACCTCACCACTGTCGTCAACCGCAATTACACTATACTAGCATGGCATATTCGTAAATTTGATTTGACAATTGAATGTCGCCCAGACTTGGATTATTGTAATACCATGTGCTTAAATGAGTCGAGTGATACGCAATTCATTTACAACATTTTCTTCAATCACCTTTACCATCTTCTTTTGTTATAGTTTCTGAGCCGAGTCAGTCGCGATGGAGCCATTCAAAATTGCCACTTTGATCATATCTGATCGTGCAGTTTCTGATGTCTAATATGATTAAACTTCAGAGAAGGTTAGGGAATGGTTGAATGAATGTCTATAAAATTAAATGCCTTTTAGAATAGGATGCTAGTCTTAATGCGCAGATGATAGCAGTTAAATCAGTGCGCGCATATTGGATTTGGTAAATGAAGGATATGACTGGGTAATCACATCTGGTGGAACTGGCGCTAGTATTAGAGATGTCACTCCCGAGTCTGTGTTACCATTGCTGGATAAGCGATTCGACGCGCTTGAGTAGCACATTAATTAACAGTCACTGAAGCATACAACGTTCGCTGTTCTAAGTAGAATTGTATGCGGGCTGAAATTGACGCGTTCCAAATCCAACGGATGCTTGATCACTTGCTTCCCTGGTAAACCAAAGGCTGTCATAGAGTGTCTTGACGCATTGGCCACTTTTGAGAATTCTGGTGGTAATAGCTAAACCAATTTCAAGGTTCTTAATCATTTATTAAACTTTTGTCGTGGATCAATGGAGCGTAAGTTTCATCACGGTATGGAATCATCATCAGTTGTAAAGTCTGAAGTCAACTTGAACGCAAAAAATACGGGTGATGACGGGTGTTCTTGTGGTATTCAAGTTGAAGCTGTAGATAACAGAGCTGATGAGTTGCGATAATTGTCAAAGTATCCGATGGTTGAGCTTACTCATGTTTTGTAGAAGTTGCGAGATGAACTTACTGCTCTGTAAGGACATCGCTCTATGGCCAAAAAGGTGGTAGACGTATCTTGGCTAAAAACTGGAGATGTCATTAGTGAGGATGTGTTGTCTTTATTAAATATACCGCCTGTAGACGTGTCTCGGATGGATGGATATGCAGTATAATTGCCAATTGACTCTAGCGTATAGTATAATGTAGTTGGTGAGGTAAATTCGGTTTAATTGAGTTCGAAGCCTAGTATTAAACAATCAAGTAGAGATATTATCAAAGTTGCCACTGGCGTTCCTATCCCTGAAGGGACTGACGCTGTGATCCCGGTTGAGTATGCGTCGGTTCAGTGCGTTGACAATAATACGCGAGTAAAGTTTGATTAGTCTGCTGTTAAATAGATATAAAAAGGAAGTCATATCAGAACGAAAGGTAGCGATCTGAGTCGTGGTTAGTTGGTGTTAGCCAAAGGGTAGATGATATCTAGGAGTGGCGGGGAAGTTGGCCTACTGCATGGAAGTGGAGTCTCTTCTGTGTCTGTTTATGAATCAATTAAAGTTGGAGTATTATCGAGTGGCAGTGAAATCACGGCGGCAAATAATGATTAGAATCATGGCTCATTTCAGGTAAGAGATAGTAATAGACCAATGCTTCTGCATGCATTGTAATAAAAACAAGGAATCGTCGCACTTGATTTTGGACTTTTGGCAGATGATCGTCAGATTTTAACACAAGCAATTGAAGATGGTCTCTCTGAGTGTGATGTTTTAATTTCTACAGGCGGTGTTTCAATGGGGGATTATGATTTAATTAAGCCAATTCTAGAATCTCTGAGAGGTGTTGAGTTGATCTGTGGAAGAATTAATATAAAGCCAGGCCTTCCAACTACTATCGCTGTATGTAGACGGCCTGAATATGGTACTGCCAAATTTATATTCGCGTTACCTGGTAATCCCGTTAGTGCACTCACAATGTTCCATGTAATTGTAGGTCCATTTGTAAATAATTTGTACCGTTAAACTGATACTCAATTGAAGTCTATGATTGATCGCCTTAACCGGGAGGACAGCAAAAGTATAAAAGTTAGTGAAGAGTTTACTCGTGATAAGACTCGCCCAGAAGTTGTTCGCTTAACCCGGAATGAGAATAACGCGACTTTTAGAACGACTGGAGTACAAGTCAGCAGTCGATTGCAGAGTTGGGTGGCAGTCGATGCTTTGGCGCTTGTACCGAGCTAACTTTAGGTCGGTAGTACCTCAGTTTAAAAAGGTTCTCTCTTGAGGTTGATTAAACGGTTCGACTGAAATGCGTGTGACTTGGTTGCGATATTAAAGAAGCTGAAATAGAATGTGAGCTAATAAACTAATATTTTAATGTGCATCTGTTCATCCTCTCTTACTACTACTTTCACTCAGACCACAGTCAATTAACCACACCTTGTTGTCTATATCCAATAAAACATGTTCGATTAAATATCGCCATGATCAACACCAAATTACTCTATACGCCCCAAAATATTGTCCAGTTAATGCTTGATTTCTTGAGGCTAAACATGGTCACCATCAATCAATTGCATCCCCATGACATTAGAGCCTTCCACTTTTCCATGCAAGTACAGCTTTGGGATACGATCACCTTGCAACTCTTGTAGAACGTCATAGACTTTTAATTCATTCTTCATCATTTTATGACCAACATGGTTCTTAGGATCACAAATCTTGACCGCCATGTCAGAGCCGTCAACATTCCACTTATATACTGATCCGCATTTCCCGCCGCCAATGGGCATGACACGATCCAAGCTAGATATACTAAAACCAGCTGGAAAGCTGTTTATAGCATTTGATCGAGTATTATATGTATGATAAGATGAGGGTACACAGAAAGACTTTCGAGGAGATGAGGGGGTGGACTCAGACGATGAGCTTCGATGAGTGGTTGGATTCCATCAGCGACAACAAGTAACAAAAGCCGCGAAGAACTGATTAACAATCATATGGCTCAGATATAAAAAGAGATCCAGCTTGAGGACGATAAAGAAACCAAGTCCTCTCATATGTAGTCAGAGCTGCATAGCGGAGATTGTTGATACTTAAATAAGTGTATACTCGAGTTATGTCGTCAAAGATACTCTTCCCTGCTCTCAGAGGACCTTCTCCAGATTCATATAACACGTCATCATGCCACCAATCTACCAACGTCTCTCCATCAGGAGGTGTAGGTAAATCCCAAATCGTCTTCACTTCAACGAAGGAATAAGGACTGTTAGTCTTATCTAAATTTTCTTTACAAGCAATATAATCTGGTACACCTTTAAATTCCGGTATTTGGTTAGCAGCGAACTTTATGTCAGATCCAATATCCTTGAGAAAAAAGTTCATCATGCGTATAATGTTACTATGAACATAGTGGTCAACGATTTTCTCCGCTTATATCGGCTCTTCGACAGAGTGAAAACTCCGGCGATTAACAACCAAATTCTCAGGATATTTAAACTGATCAGCTTAAACAGAGAAATCAGACCACAATTCCACTTTCTTAGGAATTCTAGGATTGGCTCTTGAAGTACTAGATTTATTATCAGGTCTTTCGTCATAAGTCACGGGCGGCAACGCGAGATTAAGAAAGTCATTCGCGGTAAACGGAGGAGGAGCAGATGCAGAGACCGCCACAGCAGACCCAAGTATCTCCAATTATTCCATCAAATCAATTTCATTACTCCTTAAATTATTGATCAAGACGGTATGCGGCTACAACAGTATAAAATATTGCTGATTTTCATCCCCACCGACTAAATCCTTCACCATCTATTAAGCATGAACAAATTTCTTTTAAGCCTCAACGATTTCCAGACGCACGGTGGCCAACTTCTTTTCAATTTGTTATCTGTTCATCCGAATAAGGCAATTATGATTAGATAGTAAAGTATTTGATCTGGAAGATTTTTTTATACTGTATGCAATATGTGAAATCAACTACGGAAAAGTGTAGATAAATTAAAAAAATGGAATTTCAAATCTGAAACAACTGATCGACTTTTGGGCACTTAGATCACGCAAGTCTCCGTTTAATCTTCTTTCTCGCTCTCTTCCCTTTGTCCCGTTCTGGAGATAGATCTTTCTCTTCATTCCGCTTTTCTTCCCTTTGGAAAGTCAGTGTACTTTTAACGCTTAAGAAGTTGATTGATTATAAGACCATAGGTTGTTATTCGTTAATAGATTATTGAAGGTGAATATGGATAATTCTTAGAATTTAACCACTTAAAGTGAGGCGAACAAGTACCAATTTCGAGAGTTTATGCTCTCAGGTGTAACATGTTACTACTTAATTGAAGAGGGGAGAAGTGTTCGGTAGAAACCCAGTGTGTCGTGGGAGGCTTTCCACACTGCGAATATGATTACCGATGCAGAGTATGACAAGATTATAAAGTATGCCAAGTTTAGTGTTGGTCACCAGCCTATTGAGCGTTGTATTGAAGATGCTGCACTTGCTAGAGGAATCGACGTTCTGAGTCTCGGTTAGTCTGTCAATGGTTCAAGTACTAGCTCTTCTGCTGACAATAATTCTGGAAATAACCAAGCAGTGGTACCAGAGATTGAGGAGTATTTTACATTATTGATTAGCTTCATGTAAAAGATTGTTCGTGTCGATACTTTGCAGCAGTTGCTGGTACACATGGACGATGTTCTGTATGGTGCAGCGATATCCCCCGCCCTTGTACATCGGCTGAGTCAACTTAGCAGTGCATCTACTCTCTTCTCTCTCTTATTGAAGTTAATGCTCAAGGATGACACTTTTGTCCAGTTGTAGAGCTGTAAGCTGTTTGCCGATCTCCTTTCGCTGTGGCCCAAGTCTGTTGCCGAGTTAAAGTTGACTGAATTTCTGAGATGGAACATGTCTCAGGTTCGTCAGTTCTTGTAGAGTGGAGCGAGTGGTTACGGGAGTAACTTGAAGATTAGCAGTCAGATTGATGTTTATCTGCAGTCGTTGGCGGCTGTATTGCGTCAGTCTAAGAATCGCAAATTTTTTTGGGATATGACTAAAGGTGGTGATGTTCTGGCAGAGTTATTGCAGCGGTCTGCACCTGGTGGATCAAAAGAGGATTCGCAGTTTAAGAATCCTCAGCTATAGTATCAGGTTATCGTCTGTATTTGGTTATTGACTCTGAATCAATCTATTGCAGTTCAGTTCTAGACACAGTATAATATCATTCCGACTCTGGTTGACATTACCAGAAGCTCTATAAAGGAGAAGGTGGTACGCGTTTGCTTGTCTGTGATGAGAAATATGTTGAGCTTTGCAATGAGCCAGTCGTCTTCAGGCAAGATTATCACTGATGGATAGTTAGGCGGTGTAGATATCGATGGTGTTGGTGCTGGTAGTGGTGAGGATAAGTTGACTAATAGAAAAGTTCACGATGCTCCAGCATAGACTGGTATTATATCCGCGTTTGTTGGCACCAAGTCTGCCACTATGGTTGATAATCTCCTATCGAGAAAGTGGTCAGATGAGGATATTGTCACTGATTTGAAATGGTTCAAGGAGTAGTTGAGTATTGTGATATCCTCCCTCACCGCTTGGGACGAGTACATTAGTGAGCTGCGGTCTCAGCGTCTCGATTGGAGTCCCGTGCATGACAGCGAAAAGTTGTGGAAGCAGAATGCATACAAATTGCTTGATAACAATGCAGAGCTGTTAAAGTTGTTGGTTTCCTGTCTACAATAGAGCACTGAGAGCGTTCGTCTCGCCGTTGCCTGCCACGATGTTGCCAAATTTCTCAAGTACTGTGCCAAGCAGGGTAAGAAGTAGTTGTAGTCGCTTGGAGCCAAGGAGCGTATCATGGAGTTGATGTCTAATAGTGATAGCGAGGTGCGGTATTATGCTCTCATGGCCACTCAGCAATATATGCAGAGTGTTCTGGAATGATTTTATGTACAGACATGGATATTCAAAGTGTACGGTCATCATTGGAAGTCTGATTTATTTTACGCTGAATATCAAGGCAAGCATGCTATAATCTAATCAGTAGAATGATATTGTGAGAAAATAAAGAGGAATTTTCATTACAATTAAATAGAGCTTCAGTTTAATTAATCGCGAACATTTACACTTACACTATGAATGGCCGACTGCTCAGAAGTGAGCCGAAGGCCAACACTCAAAAGATTGTACAATAAGAATCACTTTAAATTGACATTGCCTTCCAAAGACACAAAACTAGATTAGCTTCTCTAACTGCTATTTTCACGCTGTCTTCCATTAGTCTATAATCTACCAGAAGACGGCGAATCGCCATTGAGGAGGGAATGCCCATTTCTATCAAACACTTACTACTGGAGGTTTACTTTATGACCATTCATTGCTTAATTCGACTACTTCTTCAATTGCTTCAGATATTCCTTGGCGCAATCTTGATTAATAGTGTTGTTGGCAATCATTTACTGAGCCACAGCATCCACCAAATCAGGCAGCGATCCTGCACTGAGAGCAATATTACGAGCATGCATAGCCATATGACCTCGCTAGATTCCCTCAGTGACCAGTGCACGCAAAGCTCCGAAATTCTGCGCCAGGCCAACACAAGCCAGAATCTAGGCAAAAGTCTTACAATCAGGATTATTCATCAATCCAAGACAATACTTATGCGCCGGATTAGATGTAATCGCACCACCAACGACACCAACTTGAAGTGGAAGAGTAATCTCACCTTCGAAATACTACTTTCCCGAATGAGAATCAGTTATCAATCTATACTCTGTCAGACAGCGATACTACTACTGCTTATTGTTGACATCTGATGTTGAAGAAACAATAGTGGATGCGTATGCATGAATACCAGCTTCTAATGCACGCCAATCCTATCCACAAGCAACAGCTACAGCATCAATACCGTTCATTATACCCTTATTGTGAGTAACTGCCCGCTAAATGTCCAATTTGGCCCACTCGTTAGCATCAATGATTCTCTACGCCGCCTCCAGACCAGAAAATGATTTATATGCAACACTAGCAACATCCACCTTGAATCTAGCAGTTACCAATCTATTAGGTGCAAAATTAGAGAGGATGCAGATCATAACATGCGCATTATATTTCGAGGATACCATGTAATTGATGTACGGTTTCAATCCCTCAAGCATATCATTGACCGTGTTGGCTCCCATAGATTCTTATACGTCAACAGTGATAGTGAGAGTCACCTTATCGGCACTGAGCACCTTCACTTTGCCGCCGACAACTCCACCACCGCGCTTAATGAGATTGGGACGACACTTGCTCTAAGCCTACTGTAATATATTGTCCATTTCAGATAAAAGCAGAGCTTAGACATCAGAAGCAATATCCTCTTAATGACACTTGATCAGGATCTAGCCATCAATGACATTACGTTCAAATGAGCAGAAAGCCTCCATACCAATCGATTCCGGAAGAGCACCATCAATAGGCACGGGATTCAAAGGACCAGAAGAGTCATCATGGCATAGAGTCTTGAAAGAGAAACTCAGCGCAGCCACCACGGAAGGTTCTTCAATAGCCATTGGCACGACAAAGCGCTGACCATTCATAATTAGATGGAAGCTGAGGCCAAGAGGAAGTCCCAACACACCGACACAGTTCTCAATCATCTTCTCCAGAATCTGCACATCCACAGTACTGAGTGGAAATTCCTGATAAAAAGAGTTGCCAGACAAACTACTACTGCTGCTACTACTTCTCGCAACACTGGCACTTGAATGAGCAGGAGAAGCAGAATATTGAGACTCTTCAACCACGCTACTCTTCTCAAACTCTTCATCACTATTACTATTGGACACAGTACTAGCACGCTTACTTACAATGCCATTACTAACACTCTTATGACTATTGTTATTACCAGTGCAATCAAGATCGTCCAGATCATCACCCATCATCGATGAAGACGACGACGACTCCACCTGGCTAAAGAGATTGGGATACTGCTATGCCACCAAAGCCTGCCTCTCTTTCAAGGTCTTTTTGTAGAATCCTTTCCAAACGTAGGCAGACATGTCCTCTATTCTCTTGGTCATTATTTATGAATTATGGTAGTAGGTGTGATAATGACGTGCTTCTTCTATACCACCTTCTATAATGTAATAGGCTATAATGCTAACACAATCCACCTGAAATCTAAACCAATTTGTCAAACAAAACAAGCACCAAAATTAGTCTTCTTGAATTATTAACTGAGCTAAACCACCGACTTTAAGCAATTCTTACCGAATAAGAATTAAGCTTTCAGAGTAGGTCAGTGCAAAAACAGAGTGAGAGAGAGACGAGGCCAAGTGAAGTGTTTATCGCTCGGCAGATTTCTTCTTCTTCCTTGATGGGATGAGATTAGAAACGCGCGCGGCTGAACGGTCGTTGAATTTTCTGTAAGCCAAGCAGCGGGTGCGAGAGGGAACTGTTTGTTTGGATTGAATGGGTGGGATCAACGTGTGGCATTCTCGAATTGGTGAGAAGACTCAGCCACACATACACACATTGATCTGCTGACTTTTGAACGCCATATTTGTCACCAGATATTTTCTTTAAGGTTATATCTTCCTATATATAGCGTCATCTCTTTTCTTACTCCATGATGATCTATTACTTTGTGTCTATGGCAAGCTGAAAATACACCAACTTTAAAACGAAATTTTATATCACTATGCATAGAAGGAAGTCTGAATTTTAAAATTCTATAATGTTGAAATGTCTATTTAGTACAGAAAACAATAGAATCTATTCAGTGGATAGCTTTATGAGGAGAAAGCCCCTCTTATGTATCAACTGTCTTCAGTTATTTGTCTACAGTGTCGTTATTATCAAGACGCAGAATCTATTCTCCAGCCACATCCACAGTCATCTTGTTGAGAAGCCACTCTTTGCGTTCTCCCAACTGTTTCACCGCCTAAACTTCGACGCGTCCCTTTCCTACACATTGATGATCATGATCTCATAGATGTTGATTGTTGATGACGTTATGGGAATCAATCATTCATTCATACCTTTACTGCCCTCTACTGTAAATTACAATAATGCTCGTCCTCTGAGGTGGTTCACGTATCCGAACAAGGATTCGCCGTAACTCTTTCCAAATAGCTCATAAAAGTATCCCGTGACTGACTTTCTGCTGATGCATTGCACGTCTTCGCCAATCCACTTTTTCACGCTGCGATCAGTTCTCAACTAATACATCACACCCTTGAATAGAGGCGTGCCTTTGATCTGTGATTCTTTTTATCGCTGCATTGACCATATGAGAAACCATGCTGTGGTCACAGTGAGCGCGCCGACTTTTAATCGCAATTTTTATCTATTTGTAAGCATATTGCAGTGGTGGTTTTTCTATTTCTTCTGTATCTGAAAGAGACGAGAATAATGAAGGTTCCGCGTTAAAGTCAAGACATGGAAGATTTATATTGGCAGAAGAATCTACACAAAAGATACACACATTTGTGAGCGTGATTGTATTGAGCCTGATAGAAGACAACGTAAAAGATGAAGACTAATCATTTTATTTGCACAAACACAGCTAAAATGACATCCTCACTCAATCAACTATGCGTCGTCATTCAGAACAATGGTACAAACGCAGTAGGGAACCGTAAGCGGCTCCATTTGCGCCTCTATCGACATAGCCAACAATTCCATTCGATCACCATCGTCATTATAAGCAATTCGCACGTCAATATCATGTTCAGACTTTGGCAAGTGGTTTGCAAAGTTAAATGTTTCTACGAAGTCACTCACGTTGTCTACCATTTCTTGAATTTGGTCAGCCTCTAGCTCTTGTCGTTTCCTAATGCATCTCAACAAAATCTGCAGTAATTCTTTTACGTGGTCTTCATTGAATTCACACCGTCGCTTTCGAAACTCGATGTACGCCATCTTTGTTGTTTCGGTCAAAAATGAAAGACGATTCTGCGATTTTGAAATCGTTACAACCTAATAGAAGCTGTTCCCGGTTTTTCCCACAAAAAGTCCATATGGATGTGCATAACGACGATAAATATAGTTTTTTATACTCTATATGAGTTAAGCCCGCTCGGGAAATTGACTTGCAAACACCCACGGGATTGGCAACCACTGGAAACAACGATATGGAATAAAATACAGCAACTGCGCACCTGAAGGTGAAGAAGCTGTTACGTACCGAATCGAGTTCCTGTGCTCGGACTTTGATACGCTCTAGTAGAACTATCCTAAGGAGGCTGTCGAACGGAAACTAGCCCGCCAACAATTAAGGGCCCACATGGCTAAAGTGACGAACTCAATCTCAGATACTGCACAGAGCACAACTACAAGCGAAGAATATCAGGGAGTGAGTGATTTGAGATCTGTTTGAAAATCTTCTAGACATTTTATGATTGATTATTCGGCGAGGACAATCTGCAACGTGTCGACGAACACACGATCCGTTAGCGGACATTCCTCATTCAACACAGCGTCACTCAGGCTGAGTTTGACGGCATAAAAATCATACAGACTATCAACTTACACTATTCGCGACAGACTGAGAGTAGTTTGAGCGATATGTCTTGATTGCGCATTCAAGGGGCAACGATGAGGACCAACTCGTCCTCATGTTGATCAAATTTCAGCGTTTGAGGACGAACTTGTCCTCATTTGCTTTGGCTTTACCAAAACTCAGTTTAATAACGTAAAACTCATTTAACATATGAAGTAGGCTATTCGCTACAGATTGAGAGTAGTTGGAGCGATAGAGCTCGAAAACTCGCAATGTGCGGCGATGCCAAAAAGTTACTGATTGTAATAAGATCAGTATGGAAATACCTCTAAAGTAGAATCAGTTTAAATTTGATCCCAAATACTTGATATTAAGTCAGAGTGCCATCGATTCGCGCTCCTCTCTCAATTTTTTCAACTCAGCCATACGTTCTTGTTACAATTGAATGTTGGCACGGTGCTGAGTCAACTTTCTACTTACTGAACTGGAAATGTGATCGCAATGCTTTTCACGCTACTCTGCCAATTTGGCATCAAAGCCCAGGTTGTGAACTACTTTCTTATCTTTATCCTGCAATTAGCGCATCTACACTTTAATCTCTCCAAACATTTGCTTTGCTCTCTGGATAGACTACTCAGCCTGCTCCAAATCTTCCAACTTTCGCGCGTCCGACTCCTAATCACAAACCAATTGCGCGTACTACTGTAAAGCCAATGCCAAATTGAATTACATAGCCAAATCTTTGGGAACACACTGAAGCGCCGCAGTGACTGCCTTAATACACAAACTCATTTCCACAGGAGCATTCAAAGTTCTAGCCTGAACATAATAAGCTCTGGCCAAATACAACAAGACTTGAACATTCTTCATTCCCAAAGCTTGATTTACTTGCTCATACAAAGCCACAGCTGACTAATATTACTCCATCTCAACAAGTAAATGAGCATAATTCAGACTAACTTGATACTTTGAAGGTATCGACTGATAATCTCCAAACACATTCAGTCCCAGACAGCTATCATGCACAGCTGAAAACGCCTGCACCGCACTATCAAGATGGCCATTTTCGGCCAAAATAATAGCAATACCATGCGCAGCCCACACACAACCAGGATCCAACTTGAGACACCTGTCAAACCACTTGGATGCATCTTTATACATATCTGTGGAAGTGGTCATCTTTGGCTGTTTCTATCCTTACAGCTATTGCTACTGTTCAGGTTTCTTTTGAGATGCCAAAAGTCGCGCATTCATCAAACGATCAGTACCAAGCTAACACATACTGTAAATATCATCCTACTTGTACTACTTTAGAACCTTGTCATACAACTGACGAGAGAGTTTACTTGGATTACTAGAGTGAGACACTACCTGATCAATCCAAGCACTTGCAAGCATGCAATTAATAGCTGTATCTACTTCAGGTGGTGGTCCTTAGTCGCTCCCTGAAACAGCAATAGATAACGCTGATGATATAGCTTTCTATGCTTCAGATATGTGACCCTTTGCTGCCTTGATATAAGCGGTGCGCAATATAGAATCAACATGATCAGGCTACTTTTACAGAATCTTGGCGTACAAATCATCAGCCTTCGCTAACAACAAATCTCTAGCCACAGCATCTTAGTTCACACTGAACTTCACATGCGCAGAATCTTCAATCATGCGAGCCATATTGAACAAAATTGTCAAGAAAATGCTCCCCAGATTGGGATTCTAGACCGCGAGAGAACCAAAACATTCCAGTGCCTAATCAAACATTTTCTGTGAGTTGTCATAATCTTGCTAAAAAGCATTGATACAAGCCAAGTTATTAATGACAAGCAACTTCCTTTCATCATCACCTTACAGGGTAGACAAAGCTTTACGCAACACATTCTCCATATCCTTATAGTCGGACGACATTTCCGCAATACCAAACAGAATCTCCACTTGATTAGCATCGTCAACATCAATGAACTTTTAGAATAGCTTCTAGGACTCTGCGGCTTTATCAGGAATTTTGCTCATTATAGAGGCCATCAGCTTGTAGCAGTGTGGATTCTCACTAAACGACTATTTATCAGTGCAGAATTTAATAAATCTCAACGCGTCACCAAACTTACCCTTTCCGAAACTGATCTGAGCCAAGCCTTGATACACTTCAGGATCCACATTCTTATCAGCATCGATAGCCATCTGATAATTCAGCTAAGCCTCTTCAAACTTTTGCAACTTATGATACGCTTTACCAATGAGAGCAAAACATTGACATTTCATCTACGGATTCCTAATACTGCTGTCAATGTACTTGGTGAGCAGTGTAATACTTTTTTCATAATCACCCTTCGTAAACAGTACATGACCCAATAACAAACCAACCGCAGGAGAACTAACAATCCTACCGCCGGATGAATCCAATTTAGTGCACAATGACTAAGCCTTCTTTAAATAGCTAATGGCAGCAGGTAGACACTAGCGCTAACTCTCATCACTCTTGGCCATATTATAGTTAACCAGAGCGGCCATGTAGAGAGAATGCAAATTACGTTCACCTTCACCAAATACGGCCAGTGAACGCTGGAAACACAACAGAGCCTTGTCATAGCACTTGAGCTAATGCCAACAATATCCAATACTGAGATACAAATTAACGCGCTTTTAATACACTATTTGAGGATTCTCTTTGAAGATATTCTAAAATTGGTGCAAAGCCGCTTCATAATTATGCAACAGATAGTTGCAAATAGCCATACCGAGTTGACTGGCTATTGCTAAATGCCTATCAGAATTATCAGATTTCTTTACTTACTTACTACGCTACTATCTCAGTAGCTCATCAGCAGTCTTAAACTGAGTCTGAGCATTCACAGCAGAGTACTTTAACAGATACAAGAAGCCTTTCAGCACTATAGTCTGCGGGTGGTCCTTCATTGATCGCTCAATAGTGCCAAGATGACTCTGCAGATCCTTAACCAGTACATCCACTGAAGCAATAGAACCGCTTTTCAAATTATCCAGCATTTATGCATCTGTGTCCTGGCCACTACCTGAAGTCATAACAGAATCACACATAGCAATCGCACGATTCAAAAGATATCCAGAGTACAACGTGTTCAAGACATGAGAACTCTAATACATCTTCAGACCGTCCTAAATGAAGAGTACAAAGTTCTACTACTTGCCTTATTTATAATACTCCACTGCAAACTCAATCCATAGCTCTTCTTTACACTATTCATCCTCCAGAATACCGATAATCTCACCTGCATCATCAGGCAGTTCATCCACTCTAACACCAATAACCTGAGATCCGTTCTCAACTGGAATATCAATAGTTTTCACCATAACCCTATTTTGCTATTTAAAATTTACTTAAATAAACTAAACTGGTTAAACAATTAAAGATGGATATAAAAAAGCCCACTAAACACTTTTTCAGTCAAAGATAGTGGAAGAAAGAAAGAAAGAGTGAGTGGGGGGGGGGGAGAGGAGAGAGTCACTAAGAAGAGATCCGTTGAGTTAGCGCGGGGGGAAAGACCTGAATGGCTGCGCTCGCTCTTTCCGACCTGTGGGATTTTGGCTTAGAAATATCATCCATCATCTTTCCCTGGTTTCTCTCTCACTCTTTCTTTGAACTTTATATCATCATTATAATAACATACGTATCGAACCAGTAATTGAAATATCATAATAATGAAAGCCCGACTTATTAGGAGAGAGACTTTCTCATGCGCTCATAGACTGCATAATAAAGCCATGAGTGTTGAAGAGAACCGGGAACTGTATGGCAAGTGTAATAACCCAAATGGACATGGACACAACTACACTCTCCTGGTGCATATACTTGGTGAAATAGATTAGAGTACAGGTATGATCTTCAATATATCAGACTTGAAGTCGATTGTAAAGTCAGTGGTGCAGCAAGTTGATCACATGCACTTGGACATGGATGTGGAGTGGTTTGCTGATCGAGTTTCCACCACTGAGAATTTGTCAGTTTTCTTTTATCAGGAGATTGCCTCAAAGCTTCCATCCACTATAACATTGAATAAAATTGAATTATGGGAGACTGAGAATAACTGCGTGGTATATTCCGGTTAATGAAGATTGCATTTATAGTACAATCAATGATGATGATGAGTGTGTGTATATGATATATATATATATATATATATATATATATATATATATGAATTTTATAGATATTAATTCAAATTTTGGATGATGGATGACACATGAATTGTGCAATGAGAACTGTTAAGGTGGAACAATCAACGTAACGACCTGCTGTTGATTGAAGCTCACGTCAGAGGCATTTGATAAAGTAAATAAAGATAACTAAGTTGCAATAGTTCTAGTTCTATATTCGACAACATTAAATCAAAAGCTTGTAATTGAAACAGTGGCGTTATTATACGTTTCACCTTTTTTATTAATTGATTAAAACCAATATCCAGATTCAAGTCATTTAATCACGCCACCTGATTCGCATAGTAACCAGTAATGGATGGATATGTTATCAGAGCATTGATTTAAAGTTTTCACTTCTTTTTATGTGTTCAGCCTGAAATCCAGTTTATGTTGGTATAAATCGGTTAGATTGCCTAATCACGGTGCTGATCCCTGGATCTTTCGTTCAGTAATCACAATGAGAACATTCTATCGACTACATATATATATATTTACTTTTGACGAGATTTAACCATCTTTAGTGGTTCACGGGATCACATTATAGTCTTATGAAAAACCCGTCAGAGAGTTAGTAAGACGCGTGACAAAGTCCTTCAGTCAGTACGTTACTATCCTTCTGTGTGACATCTATATCAATTGCAAAATTGAAACAGTTACTTTTCAACGGGGAATGATGCGCAGACCTTAAGAGGCATCTTTGCCACTGAAATGCCCCATTACTGCGATAAGGTGAGGTTATCATATAGGATTATTTATTTTGTTCCACACCTGAATGTTTGCGGGAAAATAGGTGCTTGCTGCTTTGTACAGTAGTTGAAAAACGATTGGCTCGTATGAGATTATATGCTGGGCTATAAATAGATTAAGAGCCGGGCAACCTGTAGCGAATCCTTATCCTACTTTATCTCCTTTCCACTTTGACACTACTCATCCTTATTCATAGAGTGACAACTTAAGCACAAGCTCATCTACTAATCAGCAAATCTCTCGAGCAATTTGAAATGTCCATCAGCACTGCCAACAATCAATTTTTGGTGAATAATTTGGCCACCTACTGTTACTCTGTGGTTGCCCGTGTTGGTGATAACACTGCTTATGCTGCATGTTAGGCTAAAACAACTTTCAACAGTATGATACTGGTGATGTCCAGAAATGGCTCCATTGTGAGGCAGTTTACGTGGAAAGCTAATCAACTGGTCTCCGGTGTCGACATGCCTTATGGTATTGCGCTGAATCAGTAAACTGGTGATATCTACGTCACTGGTCAGGTGAAGAATACTACTAACGGCTATGTGTATGCATCGCGTTTACTTAACAATGGCTCAGTGGTTTGGACTTAAGCGTATGGTACATCGGGATTGGAGAACATTGGCTGGAATGTGTAGCTGTTTGCGGTCAAAAATCTTATCACAGTGACTGGATAGACTAAGAATGATCCGCTGAGCTTTTTTGGTGGTATGGATGGTCAAGTGATGTCTATCAATGCATCGAATGGCGCCCAGTTGAATCGTATCGTCATTGATCTTGGTATTGATGATTTGATTCGATCCTCAGTCAACCAGGATGATCTCAATCTAGTCGTTGCTGGTAGCGTGTGGTAATCTAATTAACGTTAGGGATTCCTGGCCAGCTATGCGGTACCGTCCTCTGGTATATTCACTTTGCGATGGTAGAGAACTCTGTTCACTAACGTCTTGACCGAGTTCAACACCGTGAAATTCCACCGTGGTTACTTATATGCTGGTGGAACGTGGAATGGTTATTACACTTACGATGTGACCATTGCTTCTTCTATTAATGAAAATGCTACTCTTGTGGTAAGATATGGTTTGGATGGCACATTGGATACTTCATTTTTTGTGTATGGTTAGCTAGGATACGATAGAGTATATGATATTCAAGTCGATCAATCGTCTAATATTGTCATGTCAGTCGGTACTACTAATCCATGGCTAGATGATCGCTGGTTTTTCATGACGAATATGTAAACTTTCAGTGGAGGCTTATACTACGGTATCTTTGAAAATTAAATCGGGGATAATTACGCAATGATATTCACATCACTTACAATGCTCGATGATCGTACAGTAATAGGTGTAGGTGCCAGTAATTTGCTGCTGAATGGAAATGCGTTTGTGCTCGTAAATAAGGATTTTACTCTGGTTGCTACTACTTTGGCTCCATACTAGGCATCATATCTACTGACAACCACGACTACAACGACTCCTATGACAACGACCACCACGACTACAACGACTCCTATGATAACGACCACCACGACTACGACGACTTCAACCACTACCAATACAACAATAACTACAACGACTACGACTACGACGAGAACCACCACCACAAGTACAATTCCTACAGCGACTACCACCACCACAAGTACAATTCCCATCACTACGACAACCAGCACCATTAGCATTACTCCAGCGTCAACCACTATTGCGTCAACAACAATTACAAGTACATCTAGTGCTACTTTTACTCCAAATGTCACATCTATTGGTACATCCTCATTGTCAACTGTATTGGCTCAGTCGTCTGTTACTTCATAAATGCTATTATCAAGTTACTGGAACTCTACTACTTCTACGTTAGCCACAACTCAATACTAAATGATGGTATTGAATGGATCATCCACGTCTGCTATGATGTCTTCCGCTAATGACTCCTCGGCTGTGTCCTCTCTGACTAGTTCGTCTGGCTTAGTATCCACTAGTTAGTCGATTTCAATGTCTTCAAGTTCACAACGTACTGTTAGGCAACAATCTACTTCTTATAATGGGTTTCTATAATTTTCTGAAGGCTCTTATCTAAGTAATTTGGGCACTTCTCAAGGTGGAGCGCAAACTTCCTCTGGTAACCTCGATGTCTAAGCTAATTAAAACCAATCCCAAAGTATGGTTGGCGCATACGCGTTAATCGCCGGCATCGCGGTTATCGCGCTAATAGCAATTGGAGCAACATGCTTTGTGATGAAGCGGAGAATGCGTACAATGTCTAGAAAGACTAATGGATCATCGTTGGCGGATCAAAGCACTCTTTCCACCATGTCTCACAGTGTAACTCATACCGGTGCTTATGCGGGTACTTAAATGCAATTACCGACTCTTGTAGCATCCAATATAATTGCCGTTCCAGCGTTCATGCTTGCATAGTGCGGAATAGATTTCAGAACATCTTATCTATTGACCAAAGGTGGTGTTGGCTCTATCTACTTGGCTGAAGTTTTGAACCCATCATTGTAGTAGAGAGTTCCAGCAGGTACAAAGCTGCTTTTTAAATAAATCTCTGACAGTGCACGGGGTATGTCTGATAACAATCGAGCCATCTTCTTACAAGAATTAAGTATAATGTACCGATTCAAAGACGATCCTAGATTTGCTTATATTTACGCGTATAGTGAAGAGCCTGCTGGTCTCTTATTGCGATTTTATGAATTGGGGTCCATGAAGGATTACATTCACGGAGATAGTAAGATGGCGTATCAGTTTAGATATACAAAGCCGTAGATGCTGTATCTGATGAAAACTCTCTCATAGGCGCTCTTCATAATGCATTCAAGCGGTATTGTGCATCTAGACATAAAGCCTGCAAATATTTTGCTAGATTTTGATCCACACAGTGAGATGTTGTTTTCGGTACTGACTGATTTTGGATTGTCAAAGATTGTGGATGAGCAGACGCTTAAAGTTAAGGCTTTCTAAACTGGTAACATAAAAGGTGCATCTTTAAGTTATGCGGCACCTGAGATTCTGCATCAATTTCGCAATTCAACTCCTATTGGGCACAGAATTGTGTCGTATTTTGCTGCAGATGTTTACGCTGGTGGAGTGGTATTGCTTGAGATGCTGACCCGTCGCAACGTGTGGGGTTGATGAATATGTAGTGGTTTAGATTTAAGGACAGAGCAGTTATGGGATCAGTTTACTGAGAGTCATTTACCACTTGCTTTAGTTAAAAGATCAGTGCAAAGTCATATAAAAATTCTGGAATGCAAAACTTGATGATAAAAATGGAAATTTAATACAATAAAGGTCATGCAAAATAACTTGTATCTTCTTTACTATAAGATCAACAAACACGAAAGATGTTTAGCGCAGTACTCGTTACACGAATATGTACAGTATAATCAACATATCAAGTCTGTGGTTCATTTGAGTCAATAGATCCAAGGTGATAAGAACACGACTTGAAGTATTACAAAAGCTTCATTAGCTATACTTCACGTACACATGCCGATTCAAGTCACGCGATAGTATTCAATCGAGAAGCAGATTTGTATAGGTAATTGCACTCGTCCGAGTGCGATTGCCGGAAAATTCCATTGTTGCGCCACCTTTTTCTGAAACAGCATCAAAGATTATAGCTCCAAAGAGTAGTGAATCTCAGTGCAAGAGTTATATGCAAAGGCTTTCCTACTACCTCCGTGGAACAGTTGATGCATGAGAGTTCTATGTCTTACTGGGAAAGATCTAGATAAATCAGATTTGAGGACACAATGCTGAGATGGTCACATCTCTCTGTTCAAAATCCTCTGAGTACATAACTAAATGTGGTCTGCCCGAGTAATTGTGGTAAAGTTAACGTTCATTTCAGATGGACGCCACAAGGAGCTCAGCCTGCCAAGGCAAATTAGGTGTTAAAGTGCGTCAAGTAGCTGAAGAAGGCCAGATCTCAAGAGAAGAAGTTCCAGGTTGAAAGCTTGCATAAAGATTTATCGACGAGATAGTCGCAATTTCTGACTTGGTCTAGAACAAATAAAGGGCCGATCAACGCAGTAACTAGTAGGATTGGCGGAAAATCTACTGGTTGTGAATGTGGTGAGAAATTTGAAACAATGTCGCATCTACTGCTGGATTGCCCTCTGTATCAAGAGCGGCCAACAGTCCTGTAATGGTGTAGTAAAATTGAACTATCAGTACTGCTGCAATAAAAAGAAGCTTGCAGAAGAATTGTCCAATTCATGTCGGAAACAAGCCGATTCGATATCTGAGAAGACGAGAGTAACTGTGATCAAACTGTATAAATGAAATTTCTTCTTTTTCTGAAACAACAATGACACGAACGAAGTGAGTGTTGTTGTTGTCAAATATATTGCACGAACGAAGTGAGAGTAATTAGAACAATGTAATTTCACGAGCTTGTGAGGGATATTACATTCAGTAAATTAATACTCACACATTCGTATTAATTGAACTTAATGCGCAACAATGACTTTGATTTTCCGCTATCGCACATTTTCTGACAGTGCAATTACGAGTTAATTGCAGACTCAATGGCGTGTAAAATGCACACGGAATTTTGAAGGGAATGGAAACATTGGTTTGTATTAAATCATGTCAATCTGTAAACGATTTAGGTACTCGTTGCCTAGTTTGCATGCTTATTCATTGTACTGAAATTTGAGTGGTGCGACTAGTATCCACATTGTTCATCCCCCCTTCTATCCATTTTCTTTACTAGTCACATCAATGCAATATGCATAATTAGAAAGTTCTATAATAATGTGCTTAGTAGAACTAAGAACACAAAGTCTCAACGTATCAAAGTATCTCAATAAGGTAACGGTCTACTTATCGCTATACGTGTCGGTAGCTTTTGGCAAGTTATAAGACGTTTATAATGAATTACTGCACCCAAAAGTAAACTGGCTAAAGTATCTATAAGCATGATATTTATAACGTCGATACTGTAGCTAAATCTGTAAGCCTGAGGCAATTAAGTGTGAATGTCAATTGAAGACGCGTTTGCGATGGCCAAAGCATTATATGTACCGTATTTTCATTTCATCATTAGACAGCGATTTTCTGAAATCCTGCTGTTAGAGGGACGTAATAGAAGTCAGGAATACAGTATGTTGTGTCCTAGAATGTGCATGGAACTTCTGCGAACAATATCAGAAAAGTTTACGTCACATTATACTCTATACAGCAATTATATATTAAGGGAATGAATAACATCATGAAACAAGGCGCGTACTTTTCAAAGTGGAATGAATAACTAAATCCTTGGACTAGTCCTGGTCTGTAAATCTTAAATATCTAGTTTATAAATGTCTTTAAACTAGCTCTTATTTATGTTTATAGTGTTATAGAATGCTTCATGAAGAAAGAATGAGTTTAAGAGAATCTTCAACATCAAGTTCGTTTCAGATTAGAGATGTCATTTCAGAGTCAACTAGCTATCCGTTTCAGAAAAGAGTGGAATTCACGAAAAATTCTCGTGCATTTTACACGCGAGAATGCAATTCTGAAATTAATTGGACTCACTATGTTCGTACAATTAATTATGCAAAATGGTTCCGAACGCGTGAGGTAGCATTTCAGATGTAAGCGCAGAGTCAGCAATTGTACAGTAATGGCCTCACAAGACGTGCACGATTGCTTGTTAATCTATCAGGCCCAACTACTCGGAACAGCGACTGAAATTTACCAAACATTAATCAGGAAAACAGTTGTTACTTCATTACTTCAGAATCTTCATTTTTATCAGATATTGTGGGATTGACTACCAAGACTCAATTGTGGAAATGTAAATTCATATTGATTGTAGTGCCATTTCCACTAAATATAATCTTATTTTGAGCATTTTTGACAATACTACTTTTGTTACGATACTTATTTACCAGGGAACGATTGTCAACTGTCTCAGAAGTGGTGATACGTTGGCGCTTTACGCGCTATTGCAATTGGTTCCAGTTGTCTTACTCATTCTCAGATGGATAATTGATATTAGAAGCAAACTTCGACCCAGAGCCAACCAAGGAGGTGGAAACTTGAGGATGAGGTTGAGTGATAATAGGCAAAGCTGTATAAACAGGTTCCAAAGAAGGAGAATATGCAGTTGATACAGCAGCAGGCTAAGCAGCAGTTTACACGGCAGCAGACTAAGCAGTATTAACAACCTCAGCTAAGCTCGTAGAGTTAATATTTTGACTGACTTCGTTCATAGCAGTAGCTACTGCATCTTACTCCAAGCACGGTTGATCCTCTTCATGAATCAGCGCAAGGATATCCTGTTCAGTGACTTGACCAGTCGCAATATTAGAAGATTGCAGCAAACGTGCGACATTCATCTTATCATCAGCGGTGCGACGAGTGTACTCGGGTACAGCAGTGTAACTTCGATGACCGGAATACTACTTGATCAACTACTCGGAAACTCTGCGTTGAGCCAGACTAGTAATACCAGTAGCACGTATAGTATGCCATGTTATGTGGCTTTGCAGACCACATTCTTCAACGCATTGTTTCAATATGTAACCGAATCCATTCACACCAATTGGCTATCTTTTGTACCAAACAACTCCAGATTTTGAGTTCATTGGCTGCAGAAAGAGTCTGTCAGGAGGAGATTCAGGTTGCACACTCAAATACTTGTCAATCAGATCAACAGGACGGAATTAGATAGAATCCTTCGCGCTGCCAGGAGGGATATTGCAAACTCGTGGTTCATAATTGCCGTGCAGACCACCTTGATTGTTTTTCTCCACCGGGATCGTATACTAATAATGAACAATTCCACCTGTTTCATGTTTTTTCAAAAGAGATCTCATAACTTCAACGTGTTCTTGTCCACGAAATGCAAAGTGGAGACTCAAATGCAGTACCACAAGATTGAGTAATCCTGAAGGAGTATCAGCATCTTGCTTCCTAACGAGAGCAGTCCACTCAGCATCACTCAACACTCTGGCCTACTTTCTTAAACCTAATCCCATACCTTGCAGTTTCTTCATAGTTTTATCCAAGGTGCGCAAATTTGAAGTCAGCAAATGGTCATTGTTAAAATACAGAAGAACATCAGGCACTTGATCCTTAAAGTACCTGATTAAGGCAAAAACACCAGTCTTCAGCGAATCAGCCGTGTAATATTCTCCATTTTCTTTTTTCACTTTTTCAACAAAGTTGGAGAATAAATTGGTAAACGTCTTCTTGCCTTCAGAGGATCTGAACCAATCAGTGCAGTACGTGACGCGTTTGGCTGTCAAGTACGCCTCAAACTTTCTGACCCATTGATCAGTGGACCTTTGCGTGTTAAGAGAGTGACTACTTTGTCTTGGACCAGCAAAGTAGTCAGTATCATTATCAATGTCATCAAATGTGCGGGTACGTTTAGCCATAATAGTGATAATGTTTGGGTGTGTATCTAATAGAAGAAGAAGAATAGTAAGATGCGCTGTGAAACAGAGACGCATCTCTGTTTCACTTGTGCAGAGTGGGATTACTGCATAATTCTTCACCCGTTTCACCGTGGTCTGATAGATTAAAACCAATATCCAGATTCAAGTCATCCAATCACGCCACCTGATTCGCATAATGGATGGATATGTTATCGGAGCATTGATTTAAAGTTTTCACTTCTTTTTATGTATTCAGCCCGAAATCCAGTTTATGTTGGTAAGATAGTTTTAGGCCAGGCCTAAATGCGAACCAAAGGATACAAGTAATTCAATGCCTGCGCACTGAATTAGAAAAGAGTTTTAAGAGAGACGTCTTTAGTTATCAGCTAATGTTCGTACTATTAATATTTGCTATCGTTTTTAATGTCAGAGCTATCTTGCCTATTCAGCTGTGTGATGATACAAAATTTCTTACGCATAAATTTAAGTTAGCGTTGAGATTACAACGGCGATATAGAATGATAACCTGTAATTAGCATTTATCCACCGAAGTCTTGAATCAACAACCAATGACAGGAGCTTTTTGTCAAAGTCTGATTGCTTATAGTGTTGTCCTCGCAAATTCTATGAACGTGTCTTGAATTCTCATACTCATGATAGCTAACGCGCTTAAAGCCGCCTTTAGTCATACCAACTAACAATTACTTAAACGCAGAGACTAAGGATGCACATATATACTTGACCACTTGCCTACAGAATTTAGAGGTAGTCTTCTCTTACAACACGTTGTTCCAAGTACTTTACGATCACAAAACTGAATAACATTCCCAGGGATTACCTGATTAGTCAAAATAGATTCAATACCTGCTATCCAGCACTGTTTAAAAACTACCTAGTCTCAAAACTCCGTGGCAGAAATCAAGCTCTACTTCAGGATTGATTGTTAATCATCCACAATCTTCATATGCATTTTTTGTTACAGAAACGATTATCTCTTTTTGACCCAATTAAACTTCAACGCGTTCTTGATGTTCCATAGCAGACTGATAAGAGGGACCATAAGTAATATTCTGATTCATCGTAGATATTTCAGGACGTGTGGACGTATTTGGGCTTTAATCATCCATAGTCTCCATGTATTTCAGAGTGCAAAAGAGAGGGACGCGTAGAGCTCAATCAGTGTGAAACAGTGAGAAACTGCGTGAGAGAAGTGAATCCGCCTTGTTGCCAAACTAAAGAAGCTATTTAAAATCTGAAAAAAGAATTGTAATCTACGCGTCAAATTAGCCAAGAATGTTCATTTGCAGATAGATTGAACGTCTGGGGGAAAAGTTTTTTTTTGATGACGAACAGAATTTCCGGAAACTCTCAACCTAGGATTTGAAACGAATCGCCCAAAGAGGAAATGCACTGAAACCGACTGGCTTAATAGCGAACTACGTTCCGTTCGCGTTGCTCACTACTCTTGGTTCGCAATAAATCGGTTAGATTGCCTAATCACGGTGCTGATCCCTGGATCTCTCGTTCAGTTATCACAATGAGAACATTCTATCGACTACATATATATATATTTACTTTTGACGAGATTTAACCATCTTTAGTGGTTCACGGGATCACATTATAGTCTTATGAAAAACCCGTCAGAGAGTTAGTAAGACGCGTGACAAAGTCCTTCAGTCAGTACGTTACTATCCTACTGTGTGACATCTATATCAATTGCAAACTGAAACAGTTACTTTTCAACGGGGAATGATGCGCAGATCTTAAGAAGCATCTTTGCCACTGAAATGCCCCATTACTGCGATAAGGTGAGATAATCATATAGGATTATTTATTTTGTTACACACCTGAATGTTTGCGGGAAAATAGGTGCTTGTTAACAAAGGTGCTCTGTACAGTAGTTGAAAAACGATTGGCTCGTATGAGATTATATGCTGGGCTATAAATAGATTAAGAGCCGGGCAACCTCTAGCGAATCCTTATCCCACTTTATCTCCTTTTCACTTTCACACTACTCATCCTTATTCATAGAGTGACAATTTAAGCACAAGCTCATCTACTAATCGGCAAATCTCTGGAGCAATTTGAAATGTCCATCAGCACTGCCAACAATCAATTTCTGGTGAATAATTTGGCCACCTACTGCTACTCTGTGGTTGCCCGTGTTGGTGATAACACTGCTTATGCTGCCTGTTAGGCTAAAACAACTTTCAACAGTATGATACTGGTGATTTCCAAAAATGGCTCCATTGTGAGGCAGTTTACGTGGAAAGCTAATCAACTGGTCTCCGGTGTCGACATGCCTTATGGTATTGCGCTGAATCAGTAAACTGGTGATATCTACGTCACTGGTCAGGTGAAGAATACTACTAACGGCTATGTGTATGCATCGCGTATACTTAACAATGGCTCAGTGGTTTGGACTTAAACGTATGGTACATCGGGATTGGATAACATTGGCTGGAATGTGTAGCTGTTTGTGGTCAAAAATCTAATCACAGTGACTGGATAGACTAAGAATGATCCGCTGAGCTTTTTTGGTGGTATGGATGGTCAAGTGATGTCTATCAATGCATCCAGTGGCGCCCAGTTGAATCGTATCGTCATTGATCTTGGTGTTGATGATTTGATTCGATCCTCAGTCAACCAGGATGATCTCAATCTTGTCGTTGCTGGTAGCGTGTGGTAATCTAATTAACGTTAGGGATTCCTGGCCAGCTATGCTGTACCGTCCTCTGGTATCTTCACTTTGCGATGGTAGAGAACTCTGTTCACTAACGTCTTGACCGAGTTCAACACGGTGAAATTCCACCGTGGTTACTTATATGCTGGTGGAACGTGGAATGGTTAGTACACTATCGATGCGACCATTGCTTTTTCTTTTAATGAAAATGCTACTCTTGTGGTAAGATATGGTTTGGATGGCACATTGGATACTTCATTTTTTGTGTATGGTTAGCAAGGATACGATAAAGTATATGATATTCAAGTCGATCAATCGTCTAATATTGTCATGTCAGTCGGTACTACTGATCGATGGCAAGATGATCGCTGGTTTTTCATGACAAATATGTAAATGTTCAGTGGAGGCTTATACTACGGTATCTATGGAACTTAAATCGGGGATGCTCACGCAATGATATTCACATCACTTACAATGCTCGATGATCGTACAGTAATAGGTGTAGGTGCCAGTAATTTGCTGCTGAATGGTAATGCGTTTGTACTCGTGAATAAGGATTTTACTCTGGTTGCTACAACTTTGGCTCCATACTAGGCATCATATCTACTGACCACCACGACTACAACTACGACGAGAACCACGACTACAACGACTACAACGACAACGACTACAACGACTCCTAAGACAACGACCACCACGACTACAACGACTTCTACTAGTACGACTTCAACCACTACCAGTACCACAATAACTACAACGACTACGACTACAACGAGAACCACCACCACGAGTACAATTCCTACAGCGACTACCACCACCACAAGTACAATTCCCATCACTACGGCAACCAGCACCATTAGCACTACTCCAGCGTCAACCACTATTGCGTCAACAACAATTACAAGTACTTCTATTGCTACTTTTACTCCAAATGTCACATCTATTGGTACATCCTCATTGTCAACTGTATCGGCTCAGTCGTCTGTTACTTCATAAATGCTATTATCAAGTTACTGGAACTCTACTACTTCTACGTTAGCCACAACTCAATACTAAATGATGGTATTGAATGGATCATCCACGTCTGCTATGATGTCTTCCGCTAATGACTCCTCGACTGTGTCCTCTCTGACTAGTTCGTCTGGCTTAGTATCCACTATTTAGTCGATTTCAATGTCTTCAAGTTCGCAACGTACTGTTAGGCAACAATCTACTTCTTATAATGGGTTTCTATAATTTTCTGAAGGCTCTTATCTAAGTAATTTGGGCACTTCTCAAGGTGGAGCGCCAACTTCCTCTGGTAACCTCGATGTCTAAGCTAATTAAAACCAATCCCTAAGTATGGTTGGCGCATACGCGTTAATCGCCGGCATCGCGGTTATCGCGCTAATAGCAATTGGATTAACATGCTTTGTGATGAAGCGGAGAATGCGTACAATGTCTAGAAAGACTAATGGATCATCGTTGGCGGATCAAAGCACTCTTTCCACCATGTCTCACAGTGTAACTCATACCGGTGCTTATGCGGGTACTTAAATGCAATTACCGACTCTTGTAGCATCCAATATAATTGCCGTTCCAGCGTTCATGTTAGCATAGTGCGGAATAGATTTTAGAACATCTTATCTATTGACCACGGGTGGTGTTGGCTCTATCTACTTGGCTGAAGTTTTGAACCCATCATTGTAGTAGAGAGTTCCAGCAGGTACAAAGCTGCTGTTTAAATAAATCTCTGACAGTGCACGGGGTATGTCTGATAACAATCGAGCCATCTTCTTACAGGAATTAAGTATAATGTACCGATTCAAAGACGATCCTAGATTTGCTTATATTTACGCGTATAGTGAAGAGCCTGCTGGTCTCTTATTGCGATTTTATGAATTGGGGTCCATGAAGGATTACATTCACGGAGATAGTAAGATGGCGTATCAGTTTAGATATACAAAGCCGTAGATGCTGTATCTGATGAAAACTCTCTCATAGGCGCTCTTCATAATGCATTCAAGCGGTATTGTGCATCTAGACATAAAGCCTGCAAATATTTTGCTAGATTTTGATCCACACAGTGGGATGTTGTTTTCGGTACTGACTGATTTTGGATTGTCAAAGATTGTGGATGAGCAGACGCTTAAAGTTAAGGCTTTCTAAACTGGAAATATAAAAGGTGCATCTTTAAGTTATGCGGCACCTGAGATTCTGCATCAATTTCGCAATTCAACTCCTATTGGGCACAGAATTGTGTCATATTTTGCTGCAGATGTTTACGCTGGTGGAATGGTATTGCTGGAGATGCTGACCCGTCGCAACGTGTGGGGTTGATGAATATGTAGTAGTTTAGATTTAAGGACAGAGCAGTGATGGAATCAGTTTACTGAGAGTCATTTACCACTTGCTTTAGTTAAAAGATCAGTGCAAAGTCATATAAAAATTCTGAAATGCAAAACTTGATGATAAAAATGGAAATTTAATACAATAAAGGTCATGCAAAATAATTTGTATCTTCTTTACTATAAGGTCAACAAACACGAAAGATGTTTAGCGCAGTACTCGTTATACGAATATGTACAGCATAATCAACATGTCAAGTTTGTAATTCATTTGAGTAAATAGATCCAAGTTGATAAGAACACGACTTGAATTATAAAAAGCTTCATTAGCTATACTTCACGTACACATGCCGATTCAAGTCACGCGATAGTATTCAATCGAGAAGCAGATTTCATTATACATTACCAAGCACATTTTGAGTTTCGGAGCACCCTCGAGCTCTAGCGGTAAGCCTCTGACTTCACTTCACTTCATAGATATTAGTTCTAGTGTTTATGACACATAAATAGTGCAATGAAGATAAAAAACGACCACAAATTACTGTAACGGTCGGCTGTCAGGTCGAAGTTGAAGGACGCGCTGAGTCGTGCGACAGTTTCAGCCAATCAGGTATCTCAGACAGATGATCGTGTGTAACAAAGCTTGATATCCTATTGCTCCTTTCCACTCCATTTTATCTCTTGATCTTTTCTCTTGTCTTATACTTATCGCTAGTCATTATATTGTATTATGGCAGAATCTAGTAATAATAATATGAATATCGAAAATGTGGAATCAATGGACGCGGGTGCGCAGTAACTGCAGGCGACACCTGCCCAGTAATAGTAGTAGCAGTCATCATCGTCTACTAATGAATTTTGCGAGGGCTTCTTGTACAAGCGTAGTGGACCGCTGAAACTATGGCACAAAAAGTATGTGTATTTTGGTAATGATCACGGTCTGAGCGTTGAAGATTTGGATTTGGTTGTGAAGAAGGCGCTGTCCAAATCACGTAAAGTCAAGGGCACTTCCGATGTACTGATGAAGATCGCTGCCAAGGCTATGGTCTCTACCAAAGGCATGATCCTCTATGACTCTAGCGATCATAATTCTATCGCCGGAATCATCGATTTGAGTATGGTGAAGGATATTGTGCTGGCTGATTTTGGCAATCTGCACGCGTTCACGCTGAAAGTGGATGGCTTGAAGGATGTTACGTTTGGCGCGAAATCAACTGAGGGCCGCGACATGTGGATCAATGTGATTCAGAAGCATAGCAAGGCTAACTGTGTCGATGCTGCGTCTATTGACAATGCTCTGGTCAAGTTGAAGGCTCACTTCGAATCGTTGAAGCCTGTTAAACTGAAGAAGGAGCCGTCTCATGCTGATGCTACCGATACTGATGGCGAGGAGCTTGTCACTGAGATGGAAAACATTGATGCTGACCGTGCGTAGGTTGATGTTATCGAGTCTACAACGGCTGAAGCTGCAGTTGTAACTGATGAAGCTGCCAAGGCTACCGCAGACAAGGACGATGTTGAAGAAACCGCTGGTGACTCTAAACCATCTAAGCGTCTGCTGGGCAAAGTGGTTGATATTTTCACTCTTCCACGCCGTAAATCTGAAGTCGGCGATAAGGATGTTGTTGAGGATGTAAGTGATAATACTGGCTCAGCGTCTGAGGATGGTAAGAAGGAAGAATTGCCGGCCATCGTTGTCGAAGAGGTAGTCGCTGAAGAAGTGCATCCTATTGATGGGGCTATGTAGTCGGAGCCAGTTGTTGATGATCCGGTGATTGATAAGGCATTGCCAGTCAAGAAGCCATTCATGGTGTCAAGAATCGTTGATATCGTCACCTTTAAGAAAATGCGCTCAAAGACTTCCGCTGATGCTCAAGATGCTCCAGTTGAGGCTGATCTTATTGCTGAAGATCTGGCGCCTGTGGAGCCTGAGCCGATCGTTGAGGCTAATGTCGCAACATCAGATGAGGTCACCATGAAGGATGAGATTCATGATCCTAATCCAATCCCCGTTGAGTAGTATATCCCTGCTGTTGATGAGAGCGCTGAGACTACTTAGCCTGCCGTCAGTGATGATAGCTAAATGTACAAGGTCCCAGAGGCTACTATCCAGCAGTCCTTGCTGAAGAAGCAGAGCAATTTCTTCAAGGCTTGGAATGATCGCTATTTTGCCCTCTCCAAGGTTGGAGATGATGGATTCATGCTGTCCTACTTCAGGCCTAACGACAAGTCAAAGGTTGCAGAGTCCTTTATGCTCTCAAGTGATATGAAGGTGAAGGCTGACGGTGAGTTGAAGTTTACGCTGATTGATGGCAAGAAGAGTTACTACCTGATGGCGTTGAATGAACACGATCTTAATGAATGGATCTCCGTGTTGAACGGACTCTATCCAAAATCTGATGAAAGTGCTTGAATTAATGAATGAATGACAGTCATAAGATGATGAAGATGATAAAATTTTATTTCGTTGTTATCGCAGGTTTATTTCCTATCTGCCTTAATTTAATTTCATATTTCTTAAATTGCACAAAATACCATTTAAATCATTGTTACTTTAGCATGTCTCTGTGCAGAATACCAATAGATTGCGAATCACCATTCAATTCACTTAAGCCAATACTATCACTTTATCCCGGGGAATCAACATCCACACAGCTCAAAGCATCCAATAGACCAGAGCTTTTCACCTGTATGCCTTCATAAAATGCTTTCCTCTTTACAGAATTCACAATACAGTTATTCAAATTCAGTATCTGTCTCTCAGATTCATCCACACGCTGATGAATGACATGGCGAAAATCATAAGCTATCTGCTCCAGAATAGACTTCTTTCCATAGACAATCTTGTCCAACTGAGAGCGAACACGAGGCGACTTTCTAACCTGATGCTTAATCTTACGCGTCAATCTACGCCTCAAAGTACTCTTGGCATCGAGTAATACAGCAGTCATTGTTCCCACTGAGGCCACAGTAAATGTTGCCCATAACCATTATGTACCAGTCTTTAGGCCAAACATGCGACCAGTGTGATAAATAGTCTGCGCCATCTTGGTATATCCAACAAACCCACCAACAATTATAGTGGCACTGCCCAAAGACACGCCAACAAGCCCAAAATGTTAGGGAATATCAATAAAGTCCATCACGTCAACTTTAGGTTAAATCAGACTGTCAGCACGCAATGATACGTCAGTGATAGACTGAGGAATTTTGGCAGCCAGTGATTCCATGGCAATAGCATCAGACCATCCAGGCACATTCTTATCAGCATACGTGTAAAGATTAATCACTGAAGTATTAGTCAATTCGAGAGTATCCTAATCCAACTTGGCAAATTCTTTGAATAACTCCTAGTTGCACTTTCTAACAATAGCATCAGCATACTGCCAAATGCGCAATACACCCGGATATTCGACAGAATCCACTAGACCCTGCACTTGATCAACAAATTTCTCAATAATCAATCTAGATTCATGCTGCACAGTAGTGTCCACATCACGAGACATTTCTTCAACTCTCTGCTCAAAAATCTTCTTAAATTCCATCAATTGTTGATGCTGAGGAGATAAAGTGTGCAGAAGACTTTCCGATAGCTCACACTCTTCCAAAGCCTTATCACCATTAGCAGTAGCGATACTCAATAAATCAGCCAAGGTGTTCTCCAAATAAGCTTTAGCGGGACATAACTTGGACAGAATTCTCTTATGAATGAGAAATGACTTTAGACTCGATTCCAACATCAGAAATGACTAGTCCATCGAGGATAAGATCATATCACGCTCTTCAATATCCTGCATTGGGACATTCTTGAGTATATCAATTCTTTTCAACTCATTATATAAATACTTTTTCGCACTAATGAAATGAACAAAGTCCTTCTACTTGGCATAAGTACGCGGCAATAGAGAAGACACCTGACGCAATATGGATCTCTTGCACCTCTCCATAGCCGCAACACCAGACTTTGTAAAGGTTGAATTTGAAGGTCCGCTCTCAGCAATAACATCAAACTTGTTCGCAGCTATAAACATGAATGGCTTCTCTCTGCTAGCTTCCGTAATAAACTCAATGCCAGACATTGTGAAATGATTCTCAGCACTAACTACAAATATCACAGCATCAATCTCATCCGACCTGGCAAAGACTGACATTGTCTTGGCAGTATCTCTATTCAGACCGGGAGAGTCGACAAACTTCACGTCAGTAACACCATTATGGAGAATAGAGTCACTACTATTCTAGCAATAAACTTTATACTAAGTGTTGCTCTACTTTACATATTACTATTACTACTATTATTCATCTTCTGTATCGCTACCTCCCACCAGATCATGTAACTTTTCCATATCATAACGTTAATAAGTGCTCTAATCATTACTGCTATACTTATCAACACGATCATTGTGAATCTCGTGTATTTCCTCAACTTGAACTCCAGCAGTATTCTGGTTGAGGGAAGCATCAACAACCTCAACAAATCCAGCAGTACATGGCTACATATCCATAGGCAACACCTCACGCTTCAGCAATGCATTAATCAAAGTACTCTTACCAGAATTCACATCACCAGTCACCAGCACTTTGCAAGATGTATCAACAATACGCGCTCGCAATTTATCAATGTGACTTTTACACTAATTTAGCTTCTACAGTATCAATCTAGATTATGACTTGGGATCGAGTGTGGATAGTAATGCTTCCTGGTCGAGCAACATTCTTCTACGTGCAATCGGTGAGTATGGATTCATAGCAGATGACTAGGCAAGATCAAGCTTAAGCACAGACATTGTGTTATCATTATCAATAGGATAGACCGCTTCATGAGCCTCCACACCATCCGCTGCATCTGTAATAGTATCTTGAACTCTTTACAGAATATTCAACAACTATGACTGAGTATTACGATATAAATCCTGCTCCATACTGATATTCTCAGCCAACAGAGAATTGTACATCATGGATGACTCCATCATTCTAGCGCTATCATCTTCATCATATTGACGGCTATTCCTTGATTATTACTACTATTACTAATCGCCAAGTGTCGGAATATCATCAAATTAAATCTACTTAGACATCTCTTATCACAACGCAGCCAATTAAATATCAGCCTTAAATTAATTCAATCAAACGTCACTATTTTGAAAACGATAAAAAGGACTCAACACGAAATAAGACAAAGACTTTCTTTCTCTCGCGAGTTTAGATAAAATGACAAAAAGTATTTGGCAGCAGGAGAGACAAAGCGAGATCGTTTGATGATGAAAAGTCGTCGCTTCACGCTGATGAAATGAAATGAGAGTCACCCGATCATGGAACCAATATGCTCTCGGCGAATCAGATCAGAGCTCATTAATCAAGCGCTCAAGTCCCATCATTCTTTAGGTACAACCTCAATACTTCATTTGCAAATGGTGTCGACTAGACAACATATATGTCAAAACAACAAACTGCTATTTCTCTTACCAGAGGAGTCATCTTGTAAAGAGCCAAATTCAACCATTTATCATCATCGCGTTTTCTGTTTCAACTTTTCGTTTCGCGTTTCTTTCATCTTCACTTTCCTTGTGGATAGGTACTGTACAGTAGGTATCATAACGAAATATTACAGTATTACACAGGTGGTGGTGATAGTCTATATTCAGAGTTATTAAATTGTTAAAGCAATCTTAATTTAATCAAAGATCATTGGTCAAGATGACTACTCCAAAGAATAGAAAGGTTCAATTGACTTTTCCGATTCTGCCACATAATGATCTGTTAAAGTGCATGAGTGCAACTGGTCTACCACTGAATGATCATGACTTGTAGAAGCCGAACAAGGAGAATATGATGCGCTTCTTTGTCGAGTTTGCCGCCGCTATTATGCACATTTAGTATGGGTACATTGGGTAGTATGATACCTCTGCTAATAGTTACGTGATGCAACTCCTCTCTGAAACTTGTGACCATCCTCAACTGCATAAGGATTCTCTGCCGCACATGTGGTTCTTCAAGGAGCTGACTGCCCTATTGGAGAATGTTGTTGGAGTGGGTGAGTTTAGTATCAAGGATCTAATCAAGCCAGATCCTAATAGAATCAAGGTAATTCTGAGTGGTTTGGTTAATTTTTTACGGTTCAGAGAGGATTCAATGAGCATTTATGAGGAACTGGCTGCAAAGTCTGAGTAAATACTAAAGTAGAAAGAGGCTGCGATTATAAAGCACTAGTAGTTGAAATAGAAGCTGGATGATCTGAAGAGAAAGAGGTAGGAGTAGATATCTAAAGCCGCCCAGATGGAGGATGATAATATCAGATTGTCGCATATGGTTCAGTCACGCCTGGCAGATGGTGACAAGTTGAGAAAGAGGGGAGATGCTGCCTAGTAAGAGTGCTCTTCTGTTGAGAGTAAAATTGAGAATGTGAGCCAGTAGATTCATGCTCTTAATGAAGAGTGTCAGAGATTGCAATCTTTAATTGTACCAAATCCACAAGAGTTAAAGGATGGCATTAGAAAGTTGAGAGACAGGTAGAAAGAGTTGAAGGCTCATTATCAGCATGAAGAGTAGAAGCGTAACGAAATTGAAAGTAAAATTGGATCTTTATCGCAGATTGAGCATGATCTGATGGAATGTATTTCTGTGCTGAATGGATGCTCTTAGTAAAATAATCAGTTGACTGATCTTAAGGGTGAAGTCAGAACTCTGGAGAATGAAGTGTCAACTCTGGTTGGTAGTGTAAAGGAGGCTGAGCTGCGTGTAGGCAAGTTGTGTCAAATGCATCAGTCTGAAGTGAAGAAAGTGGAACTGCTCAAGGCCAAGTTGGACTAAAAGGTGATGAAAGCGAAAGCTGAATTTGACAAGGTGTAATCTGAGTGGACGTCTTACATTTAGTAGCGCAATCTGTCTAATAATCCGTAAATTTAAGAATAGCGTGATATTATCGCTGATCTTCAGGCCAAGACTGCTACTCTGACTGAGGATTAAGAATTGATGGAGTAGAACATTAATAACTCCATCGCGGAACTAGGAAATAATCTGCAATTGTATATGAATGCTGTAAAGTTGGAAATGAACCATGTTTGATTATACTAAAATGACTTGTTTACTTTGTATTAAGTTTAGCTGTGCTTTGTTATAAGATCACACCTGTTCCATATTCCGTACTTCTTCACTTTCTTTTTTTTTACTCTTTATTATTCATGCACAGGTTTGCTCGTAAATTACAAGAAACTCGACGCCTTTCATTGCAGCAGTAGCAGCGATTAATTAATATATCTTACGTGGTAAATATGTCTGACATTAAAGATCTATAAGAGAAGTAGAAGCTGTTGATCGAGTAGATGCAGCAGTTGCGCGCATAGAACGCAGGCGATGAAGAGATCACTCCAATAACGCAACAGCTGAAGGATATCAAGATGTAGATTAAGAAATTGAGTCCTGCCAAAGATAGTGGTGACAAGTCTAATTCAAAGTCTACCGCTAAATCTGCAGATGCGGGTAAGAATAGCAAGATCACTGTCAAGACTCCCAAGGGAACTATTGATTACAAACCAGCTGATATGGCCATCCGCGAGAAGATCTTCTAGACCATCACTACGGTATTTAAGCGTCATGGCTCCGTGACGATTGACACGCCTGTCTTTGAGCTGAAAGAGATTCTTCAAGGTAAGTATGGCGAAGATAGTAAACTCATTTATGATCTGGCTGACCAGGGAGGTGAATTGTGCTCTCTTCGCTATGATCTCACTGTTCCGTTTGCGCGTTATCTGGCCACCAACACTGACTGCAAGACTCCGATGAAGAGGTATCACATTGCCAAGGTGTATCGTCGCGATTAACCTGTAATGACTAAGGGTAGGATGCGCGAGTTTTATCAGTGCGATTATGACATTGCCGGTGTGTATGAGCGCATGGTCCCCGATAGTGAGTGTGTACGCGTGATGTGTGAGATTTTGAAAGAGTTGGACATTGGGTAGTTTGTGGTGAAGATTAATCATCGCTAGATCTTGGATGGTATGTTTGAGGCTTGTGGTGTGCCAGCTGATAAGTTTAGAAGTATCTGCTCGGCCGTGGATAAGCTTGACAAGATGGCGTGGTCCGATGTCAAGAATGAGATGATCATAGAGAAGAGACTTAATAATTAGACTGCGGACGCTATTGGGGAGTATGTTAAGTTGAGCGGCGGTTCTGAGCTGATTGAGCAGTTGTTGAAAGATGATCGTATTGCTGGCAACACCTCTGCCAAGTAGGGACTTGATGATATGAAGTTGATGTTCAAGTTTTTGGATATCCTAGGCGTGTCCAAGTATGTACGATTCGATCTGTCTCTTGCCAGAGGTCTTGATTATTATACTGGTGTTATTTATGAGGCTATCGTTGAGAAGATCAATCTTCCATCCACGTCCAAGGAGGATGAAGGTGTCGGTGTTGGATCTATTGCAGGAGGAGGTCGCTATGATAATCTTGTTGGTATGTTCGCCCAGAGCAAAAATAGTCAGATTCCGTGTGTTGGCTTCTCTGTCGGTGTGGAACGTATCTACTCAATATTGAAGTATAAGCATGAACAAGAACAGACCAAGGAGAGGCAAATATCCACTGATGTCTATGTGGCCTCCATCGATGGACTGCTGGAAGAGAGAATGAAGATTTGTGCAGAACTCTGGGATGCTGGTATCAGTGCTGATTTCATGTACAAGAACAAGCCAAAGTTGCCAAAGCAGTTTGATTACTGTGATAAGAGCGAGAATTAGATTCCATGGTGTGTGATTATTGGTAGCGATGAAGTGAAGAATGGGCAGGTACGTATCAAGGACATGAAGCTCATGACTGATGATCCTGCTATCAAGATGGGTGTATTAGTTAAGCGCGAAAATATGGTATAAGAACTTGCCTCTAGATTGAAAAAATGATAATATCACTCTCATTACTTCATTTATTTCTATCAATTTCTTTTAACGCGAAAGTTTGAGCTTGCGTGCTATTATGTGAGAGGGTTCCTCTTTCTCGTGCCAAAGTGTTTACGCGCGTTGAGCTTTTCTCATCATCATTGATAAGCGTGTCATTAGAATATGCGAAAGAGTGAGAGACCGCCTTGCCAAAAGTTTGCGTGCGAAATACAAGATTGCTTAGTGCGGAATGGTAAGAGATTAGTGATTTTATTACCGAATTATCTCATTTGATAATGCTGTAAATAATTGATGCGCGTAGATTATGACAAAGACAAGTGTTTGAAGGAGGTTGAAGCTTTGCGTCAGTGTTGCTTCAGACTGTTTGATCGGGGCGGCGAAAGTGTCAGTTGCTCCAATAAATGGAAAGCTGAATGGCTCGCTTTGACTAAGAAATCTTAATGATCTAGCTCAGTTTCATACTAATAAACAAACGTGTATTTAGATTTATTATGGATATTAATCTTTCTACGTCTTACCTGCTTGTCATAAGGGCTCTTTCAAAGCTTTTAAGTTAGCGCGCGGCGGGATTTTTAGAATTCAAGTCGCTAATCAGTTGCGCATCTTTTAATCAACATTAATTTCGTGTTAGATTAACAGCAAGCGATTCCAAAATGAGAGTAATCAGCTGGCCATTATTATTAATAGCTTTGAGCTTATGCTCTTTGTCTACTTTTGCATAGAGCGACGATGGCGATTAAGATGATACTCCCCGCGGATCCAAATAGTAGTAGCAAAACTAAGGCCAATATGAAGATCCATCTGAAAAGTAGCGCCGTGAACTAGATTATCGAATTTGGGATCTGATGGATGACATGGTGGCGTATTTCGGTGAGGGTAAGAATTGGTATGAGGTGCTCAATGTGCCTGACAATGCTCCCGCTGCGGAGATTACTAAATCGTACAAGAAGCTATCCCTCCAGTATCACCCGGACAAGAATGATGCTCCAGATGCAGATAAGAAATTCAAAGTGCTCGGCGGTGTGTCCAAGATTCTACGTGATAATCAGAGTAGGGCGCGTTATAATCACTGGCTGCACACGGGCATACCATTCTGGCGTGGTAGTAAATTCTACTTTAGAAAGAGCGAGAATTTGAGTGTCACCGCCTCCTTCCTTCTGGTACTAATCGGTGCTGCTTGTGTGCAATATGCGGCTCAGTTTGTAAACTATTTGTAGATTAAAGCCGGCTTGAGACTGTTGGCACTGAAGAGGGAGTAAATGTAATTGTAGTAGAAGTCTAAGAAGTCTCCTAATGGAAGTCCGCGCGGTAGTAGTGATAGTATCAATAAACTTGCCGGTAAATAGCAAGTAGGTGGTGGTGCAGCGGGTACTGGAATGAGCAAACGACAGATGAAAAAGGCTAGATCTTCTGATTCTATTAACAATCTGAATTCTGCTGGTGGTGGTGCCAACAATCGACCGTCGCTGTTTGATGATAGCAATATGAAGAAGGCCGTGGACTACCTGGTGTTGCAGCATTAGATTATACCAGAGCACATCTTTGACAAGCGTGAATGGGATATTACGATTGAGCAGGAGTTTAATGGCAACTAGTCAGCTCTGGATGCCCGAATGCCTAATCCATTCAAGACATTATTTGTCTTTTATCCACTAAGGAAGTTGCTCAATATGAATTGATTGATCTTTTATAAAGACAATGCATGCTATGAGAGATTATTATGGTTTCGATCAATTTAATGAATCTAGTAGATTTTGTTTCCAAGGTTAATACGAACACTATTTTTAAAGCTTTCGAATCTGCATTCCGCATTGTTTTCATGAAATAACAATAATTAACTGCAATGATGATTATGTTCAAAATCGTTGTGGTTGTATTCTCCGTCATGGCGTAAATAGTTTCACCTGAGGTTGTTTACTTCTTTGGTGGTATATTCGGCGCTGCTTGTGACACGCCTAAAAATCTGTCGTCGGCGTGTCTCAATGGCTCAATCTGCTGCGGATAAGAGGAGGACTATCATCTTCTTGTATTTTGCATTAAGGAAGACACCTCTGTCCAAGTCAACACATCATGCGGTGGCGGTTCGCGCGCGTCATACTCTGCTGTGGATGCGTCTTACTGTGGCGGGTTTCCAAATGGCTCTACTTTGGTCCCATACTTGCAAAATGGCGGACCAAAGTCAAATTTTTATCCGTCAAACACCAACTACACTCAATTTGCATACGTGTCCACCAAGTGTTCAGGCTTTAACGGCACTTCAAACAACACTGGTCGCACCTCATGGCCGATTCTCTCTTCTATGTTGCTGACCGTTGTAAGTTTAGTGGCTCTTTCAGCATTGTAATTTTGAAATGCTTATACTTTGATGGCTATAAATTGCACTTGATGTATGAAAATATAATGCTGTTTAAATAATGAATTGATTAGTCTTCCCTTTGTCTACATTAAATAGAAAGGCTGAAAGACACCATTGATAATACAAAACATGAAATTACAAACTTCCTCCCAACTTTTTATTTCAGCCTGAATCTTGAATCCATAGTGGAATGCCTACAATGCATAATAACAATAGTTAATCAGCAATTATAGATACAGTCAAGTAAGTTATACTGACACGCCTCGACTTGGCAATACTCAACTCATGAATGAATGTAGACAGAGTAGTTAAACAGCCACAGAATCCCAATTGGAGCCCAATTATGATGGTGGTAGAGATTGCATCTAAACTGTAAGGCTTCAACCTTAAGATCACCTCCAGAACAGCCAGCACAGCAGTTCCTAGTGTATTAGCACAAAGAGTTCCTAAAGCACTCCACCACTTATCAATAGTATTAACATTCAGACGAGACAGCTACCACCGAAGAATTGTCCCAGGTGGTCCACTTATTATTGCTATCATCCACCGATACAACCAAAGTGATGAACCAACTGCATTCTACAGCTATGGAGATAGCAAGATGAACATTAATATAAATGAAACATACAATACACTGATAATTCCGACGATAAAAGCCAACTTAAGTGGAGCATTATCATTGCTATGACCACTTCTCAAAGACGCATCTGTAGACTATATCTCTGGATCTTCGATGTCTGTATTCCGCTCATTCATCTCTATCAATTTCACCTAATCGTGGCTATTATTCTAATGCTGTTATTATTACTAAAGCTGCTATGAAACTCTATCGGGATTTAGAATACCATTAGGTTGATAATCTTCTGAAGGTTAATACTACTCAATCAATAAACCAAATCCAACTTTGTACAGACCAAAACTAGAAGATAAGGTAATCATAAGAACAGCAATGAACGTGACTATATTCTCTAGAATCCACACAGCATCTTTATTACCATCAGAGGGTGACAATAGAATCAAGTTATCAAAAGCATCCATAATCATTGATGAGAACGTAGTGAGAGATCCACAGAAACCAACTAGAATATAGGTGGCCAGCTTCAACTTATATCGAGACTCTATGAATTATTGATTTGCTTTAACCATTCCATATACAAAGCATCCCAGACATTACGCAGTTATAAAGGGAAGTAGACTTTACTGGCTAACGTGTTCCAGCAATACTCTGACAGACAGACCAAGCCATGAAAATACAACTAAAAATGACACATCTTATAACAAACCATTAATACTCATCTCATAATAATACAATGAATTTATATTTACATATATTTGCGGTGTTGATTTAATACGACTGGGATCTATGGTAAGATCTGCTATAGATCTACAGAAAAGAAAGACAGATTGTACTGTAGATCAAAAAGAGTCGATGATAAATTCAAGAAGATGCACGTCAAATCGATTTGGCTACTATAACTCAAACAAAATTTATTCATATAGGACGGTATTGCATTTTAACATTTATAGTTCCAGTGTTGCTCTGAAGTGGTAATTACACAACTTCAGTCTCTTTCCCGCAGTAATACTCGAGAAAATCCAGGGCCATACTCGTAGTGGATATCAATTCTACATAAAGTCACGACATTGTAACAGTTAGATAAGCACCTTAATTAAGCCATATACTTACCATCTTCAGAAAATCGCTGATAATGATACAAGTGCAGGTGTAACTATTCATCAATAGAGTTGATGGAGAAGAGTAGTGACTAGTTGAACTTGGCGGCAAATCCTAATCGTCGACTGTTGGAACTTACAACTGCAGACGCACGAGTTCTCTGAGTCTATGAGCCAATTTCTGCCACACAATACAATTCTCCTTTCTATAGAGAAGGCTCCAACTGCAGAGTGCCAACATCTTGAACCAGCAGCTTAACCGTACCAATACACTACACAGGAACATTGCGCTAATCTACAAGATAATAAACTTTAAATTCAAGCGTCGCGCAACTACATAGATTACCTTTGGCTCCCTTCTACTAATTGATGCTCTGCAAATAAGATATACTAGCATCCTCTAGCCGCTTAATCCATTGATTACGAGATTTGACATCTTTTGCTTTCACAAATACAGAATAATCTCCGTTCACAAGTTGAATGCAATGCTCCGGATTGCCACTGACATCGTAATCATTCGCAGTCACTTTCTTGACCAGCAACTTTTCCAGAGCAAATGGACTACGGTAAAGTAAAAACTTCTCACCATTACTTCCCTGAGGTTCGCACAGTATGAGAGAATCATTAAAGATGAAGCACTCGAGTTTACGACCACTCTTGGCTTTCTCCAATTAGCCCTGAAAGAGCAACTCTCTTGGTCCGGCGTGCCTAGTATTCGATAAAAGATCCAATTTCTATCCTTGCTATTTCAGAGGGCTAAGATCAATCTTGCCGACAACCTCTTCCAACTTTTTCCTATTATCAAACGATCTTGTGGCATCGTTTACTACGCGCAGTAAGGCTTCCATCTGAGAGAGAGCTTTGATCAATTGCGCCTAATCCTCATGACCTTTCCGAGTGTAATGAAGAATTTGTTTAATCAAAAGAGGATACCTGGTGATACGTTGCATTGGTTCCAGCAGAAAACTGGACAGATCCAACAGCTTGCCGCCGGGCTTGAGCATCTATGTCTTGAGAAATTGTTAGAGTTGAGGGCTTTACGTTCTCAATTTCTATAGCAGTTGACTTGCTGTGAATTGATTTTGACAATACGGAATATAACACAAAAGTGACTATTCACTTTCCAGGGATGAGTCTATCCGAAGGCCAGGCAGCCTATCTGCAACTTTGGTGTATTCCAAAAGCACCGAGCCAACACCATCAACAACATAATTCGACATGGAGTCAGCTTCAGACAGTGAACGCAAGACTTGCTCACTTAATCTGTATATAGTCTTAATGTTCATGAATATCGAATGTGCGTCCTAGGGAGTAAGTAGCCTATTGGATAATAGCGGCTCCATGTACTAATCAATTACGATGCTCAAACTGTTGTAATAAGTCTATTCAGTCTAAACGAGTTCAAAAATTGCCTCCTGCCGCTTACGTTCATCTTCTCCCACAGAGTCCAAGATACCTCGAGGGACAGACTGAGACCAAGTACCTCTATTACCTGGTGTAAACTGCACAGAATCATCAGTAAATTTAGGATTCGTACGCGATCTATTACGGCGATGCTTCATGATATCTTTCTTATTATTAGAGGCACCGCCACCACCACTGAGTGCAGACAATTTATCAGACTAGATACTACTCACAGGAGACATAACGGGCGTCCTATCCATAGGAAGAGAAACTGGCGATCCAATGACTCTTTCCAAACCAGCAGCAGCAGCACCCTGATCATCAAACGGATTTATTTAAATCTATGGTACAACTGCCTATTATTTCAAATAACTATATGGGATGTTACCTACTTGACCCACTCTACATCTATTGACATCCGTAGACAATATGACCACACCAATCGCCCAATCTTGACTCAATTTAGACAATTCAATAAACTAATCTCCAGCACTAAAGCTCAATTCTTCGCCATCTCTGCCTTCATAGTCATAAAGAGCTGTATATTTAACCAATTTCGTCCCAGTGTCGGATGAATCCCAAATCTTTTAACAGTACGACGATGGGCAATACCCACAGTCAAACTGAAAGCCCTACTTTCCAAACGTTTGGTAAGCATATAGCCATCCCTCATCACTGCCAATAAATTTTCCAATATAATTCTAAAAATCTTGAGCGTTATCTCCAGTAATCACAGTAATAAAGTCCATTGGTTTAATGCACAGGTCGTTCTCCTATTACTTTTCAAATTCATATAAGACTTTATAAACTGCAATCTTTACATCTTGAGCTGATTATTCATACGTAGAGGCTTAGCTCATCTCCAAGACCGGACTTTACACCTTTGGACTTTCGGGCATGGCGTATTAATCATCAAATATGTTATCTCCTTCTTTCAGCTCTGTTGACCCACCAACTTTCTATAAATCAGATTCCGCCTTCTAATATAAATCTGACATTGAAAGCGACTTCATAGAGTTGTTAAGTCGACCTATCATATCGTAACTGGCAACACCCACCTTGACTGGCTACTTCTCCACACTGTTTTACACCTTGGGAGTTTGATTTTTACTGACATTAACTAGTGCCAACTAAGTACTCTAAAACTACTAAGCAATCTCTGACACTTTAGTTTACTTTGATTCAGGAGGTGCCGATAGTTATTACAACGAATTCTACGTTAGACTAGACTTGGACTTGAAGTCCTGATTATTACGCTGGATGTTGACAGCTGGTTGCGATAAAGCAGCGGCAGCCTAGGATTAACTAATCTAAACTTTATTACCTTAAATGTCCACCGCAGATTAATCTTAATCGATTTAGGAGTTAGACTTAGCATTAGGTTCAGTTGAAACAGATGCAGTTTAAAGTGATCCTTTGGCAGCGGAATCCTTATTAATCTATTAATTAGACGTGACAATACTAGAATCAGATTTCTGATCTAACTCCGAGCTACTCTTATCTACAGAGGAAGATTATGGTTAATCAAAATCAGCCTGAGGCTTCGAAAGGATTTCTATAGTCTTCTGAGGTTCATTATTCTACTTTGCAATCGCATCACTTCTTGCTCTATTTAAATCATCCAAACGGCTTTACTTCTCTTTCTACACTTTTTAACAGCCAGAATCCAACTACTCCATCTCTTTATCCAGTTTTACTAGCTGGGAATCAATGTCCTACAATTGATTTTTAATACTGGCCACAGACTACAACTTGAGAGACACTGCCACTCGAACTCGATCTAAAAAATCAACACTATTCTATTAGCCCGATTCTGAAGTATTCTGTTATATAGGCAGAGTAATTCCAAAGCCAGACTAGAGAATCTACTTCAATTCTGCAATCTTATCCACAGTGATGACTTGATTCGAAGATCCTGAAGTCGCCTTTGAACTACCAACACCACCACCACTGATAGCCTCCAATCTTTTACGTAGCAACTCTGCAGCCTTAAGCTTTATGGGATCTTACTACGCACTATCCTGGACTTACTCTAATTGTTTCAACAAAATTTGACTCTATGCGTTAGGTGCAGCTTTAGGGGCGGGTGTATCACGTTTCTTCAACTCTTCCAAGCACTGAGATTATTCCTTCTACAACTTTTCAACCTGTTACAACAGCTAATCTTTAGATTCAGATAATTTATCCGGCTAAAAATTCATTTTCTATGGTGATGATGATGATGAAGACTATATAGGATTATCTGCCATTGATGGAGACATCTTCCACATTTACCTAGTGCAAGATTTGTAAAGGGGAGAAACGGAATTGAAGGAAAGGAGGGAAAGAGCAAAAGACGCGCGCGAAACAAAACGATTGATCGTCGAATTGACAGGTTGGATGTTTAGCTGCTCTCCCACAACGCCCAACAAAGTGCTTAAGATATTTCCATTAGTTTTATAGTATACATCCAAATAGTTTTCAAGTTTGGTGAAGTTATCTACTCGCGGTGCTGTTACATTTTAGTGTTCAGAACCACTTGTTAAATGTAAAGCGCGATCAGCAAAAGATGAGACGCGGGAAATACCAGTATTTTTGCCGTGTAATAAATGTTACTTTATAACATATATTATCACTTTTTCATGCCCATAACGGTCAGGGTAACATCTGCATTTATATTAGCATCAATTAGCCGCGTATCGCTAGAGTCTCGCGGCAACACTTTACCTCCATTCAGCAGTTTGAATGATTAATCTTCTTCCAAGAGCATCATCTGTTCCACTGCTTTATAAAGATTATCCAGCGTTGACTTAATACTCACGTCTAAGCTATTATTACTATTAGGATCCTTAAGTTTGCATTTAAGGCATTTCAATTAAATTTTAACTGTCCGGTCTTGCACACGTATTTAATCCGATTTGACAGACGCATTCAGCCTATCTTACTACAGCTGATTCAAGCCTTTTAATCTTGGATTCTCAACCAGAGGCACAGTGACAAAGGACAATAAATCTCTTGTAATAGTTTCTGCCATTTCTATTATCAATCAAAGAATCGGCGATAATATGGTCAATCAAACTACTTAATGTTAGACTACCGAGATCCGAAGAAGATTTCAGCTTAGTAAGGAGAAAAAAGGAAAGGTTGTTTAAGGAGATTTGCCAAAGTCGACTTATATTCCAATTTAGTTTTAATTTATTTTGTAGTTATATTATTATCGTAATTGACCAGAGGGAGTATAGTAAAATGAGCGCAACTGAATTACAAGTAATTCGCATTGGGCTGTATATGAATGCCAAAAAATTTCGCCATGGATGGGTATAGAATCTAATTAATTAACAGTACAAGTAAGAGCACTGTTCATGATATTCTGATACAATGGTTTGATAACGAAAAATTCACATAAAATGTAGATTTGATAATGTGGTAGTATTCAACATGAGAGATGATCTGACGCGTCCAGTGGATGTGGTGCTATAAAAGATTACGGATATCCTCGGAGATCAGGACAGCGACTCTCTTAGGGAGTATTAAGCATTTTAGGTAAGTGATTATTAATCCAAATAATGATTTACGGCATGGGGGAATTATTGATTTCTATGTTTTGTAGGCAAGATTACATGATACGCTGGTTATAGATCCTCTTATGGTTGTAGAGAAATTGTTGACTCGCGACTTCATTCTGGACTAAATGTCTATAGCTTTAAATGGTCTCACAGAGTTTCGGTGTGTGAATTACACGCTTATGGGTGACTTTGTACAGCGGGTAGAAGATTGTCAATACCCCATTAGTAAGCCAATTCTATTGAGTCGTTTGTATGATATAAAGACCGCGTCACTGTAAGTACAGTAAATGTGTATTTGTGTAGTTATAAAGAATGTTGTTGCGTGTGCAAAGAAAATATCTCATTAAATGACCATAATGACTAGACCATCCAGAGATAAGATCAATCAATTTCTTAACAGCGATAATGCTAATAGCTGGATTGTGTAACCATTTCTGAGACACGGCGGTGTTTTGGTAAAGTTATACGCGATCGGCTCAAAGATTCATATCGAGTATCGACCAAGTGTTCGTAGTGATATAGACAAGGACTTGGTTTAGTTTAATTCGTAGTAGATTCCAAAGCAATTTACTGTGGATGATTAGTCGTAATAGCGAGACATTTATGAAACTGGTATAAATGTGGAAGATTGTTAGGAAATTAAATGGATTTAGGAGCATCAAGATTAACTACGATCAATGATCGATCGCGTAAGTCGGTAATTTGGGATAACTCTATTTGGATTGGATGTTATTGTTGTCTCTACGGATAATGTTACTGCTTCCAATAACGCTTCATCATCATCATAAGAGTAAATGGTTGGAGTTGTGGTTGATCTAAACTATTTTCCAAGCTTCAACACATTTCCCAATGTGGAATAAGAACTCATAGAGCATTGTGTCAAATCCTTTCGACCCACTTAATAGTAAGTCGACTGATAGCTATCACTTCTATGTACACTTTCACGTTAAATGAATCGTATCATATATAATATAGACTTTATAATCATAATCAGGAATTTTAGATAAACAGTATTTTTTTAGATCGTAAACACCATCTTACACATTGCGTGTGATCGTTTTGTGGCACCGTCGTGGCCAATAACAGTTTGTGTCTGAGTGTAACAGCAATTAGAAATTAAATTTTCGCTGTCACACCTCCGATTTGTGTTAATTTGTCATCTCTTAAGATTAATCTAAACTTTCATCTTCTTACTAAGTAGTGCTGTATTCTTATTATTTTTAGGTAATAATTGTTTAATATCAGTTTATAATCACGCCATTCAATGTCTGGACTGTTATCGCCGTAAATGCCCTCTTAAGACATGATGATCAAATAATAGCCCCACCAAGATCTTGATACGGATATTAATACTGCTACTGCTAATTCAGAGAGTAGTAACAATAATAAGACCAAGAAAGCTGGTAAAAGTAAATCTAAATTATTTGCAAATCTGCGATTGTTTCAACCCTCTGTGGATGGAGAATCAAAGACCTCCACGCTGAAGAAGCTGTTCACCATCGCGGATAATAACGATGATAGTGATGAAGTCGGTGATGGTGAGAAAAGGTCAACCAAGAATATCATGACAGAAAATGAAGATAATACCGACAAGGCTCTGGTAGCAAAGAAGCGGACGGGCTTGTAAGTTGATACTAATCTCATAACGCGCCTCAACCGTGATAGTTTACGTGTACTTAGTGCCTCTGCTGCTGATAACGCGTCACCAAGCAAGCGATTATCACACGCGCTCAGCAAAAACAATACCAATACTCTGCAGTAAATTCCCACTTCCGTGTACGATATCGATGACGCTGCTGAATCTATTTATGATGTTGTCAATGCTTATAGTCAGGATATTCTGGACACTACACCGATTTTGCATGGTAGAGTGCCAACAGCTGTTACTGCAATTGATGAATCTGCCCCTCTTAGTGCCTCCGGTTGCACTGATATATCCACCCTCTGTGCAATATCTGATCGCGCCAATTCCATATCTGGATCATCTACCACTTCCTCATCATTTCTGTACCCGAATAGCTTCAGCTCGCGGAGTACAGGTGGCACAAATGCGTATTAAAAGTCTAGCTCTTATCGCCGCAGTCAGATACTAGATCAGATACCTGAGCTGGATGTTAATTCGCCTCCATCTTCACATAATGAGTCTAGAAGACCATCTGCTGTCTAGCGGTTACATTCCATTGAATAGTAATTGATTGAGGCTTAGCAAGAATTTGCTGAAGATGAAGATTCATTCGTGCAAGAGAAGAGCTAGCCATCATCTAATGCTTATGCTGATGCTGCTGATGATGATGACACCGTCACATCATCTCCACCCAAGAAGCGTAAATGGCTCGCCTTGCGCAACAACATGAAGGACGTCCGATTGGTGAAGAATGTCGGTCGCTCTCAGACATTCAAAGTGTACTAGAGTCCTCTGGTGGGTATGAAGCGAAGTATGTCCTCTGAATTAGATCAGACGCAACTTGACAAAGCATCTGCCAACGTTCTCGATTATCCATCGTACAAGTCGGAAGGGAATGAGAACAACGCATCAATGGGCACCAATGGTGGTGGTGGCGGTGCGTACTATGAGCGCGCCGCTGTCAATCTGGTGGCATCGATATCTGCAAAGTATGCCCAAGATGACTTCAAGCTGGATTAAGAGTTTGAGTCCAAGTATGTGCAAGCTTAGCGGGATATCAAGAGGCGTGGCAGTTCAACCATACAAAAATACCGCCATTAGACTCGCGTTAATATTGAGTGCCACGTTGAAGTGCATGGGTAGACTACGATTGTCATGACAAGTGTCCGCCGCTCAGCTTTCACCAATATCAATCCAGAGTCTGATATCCTTACAAAGCGTATACTGCAGCTAATCATGGAAAACGGTTGTGGTCTGAACACTGACGAGTCTGCCACTTATCGTGTGCTCTGCTAGAAGAGGCGAAGTCAGCATGGCCCTCTTATGGACAAGGTCTTTGCTGATGTGGAGACTGACCAGGATATTCTCAATGTTATCGCCAAGAGTCACAATTTGATGCTCAAAGTTATCCTCACTAATGAATGAATGAATTAACTATTCGAGTGCTGTTGACTAATTCTCTAGCTTGGAGAGTTATGAAGCACAATATACCGCCAGTCAGTGAATTTCAAAATATGATTGTGAATTTAACTAAATACACTGCATTATTGTTCATAGTATTTTCATGACTACTCATTACACACGATGAGAGTAATTTCAGCTCTATTATCCTCCAACAGAAGTACAAAAGTTCCAGAGCTCAATGACACCTTCCCGGGGTAGAGTGTACAAGTCAAAGTGGAATTCAGACGGATCTTCGTGAATATAAGTGCTGTTCTACCTGTGTTTCTTTACAATCTCTACGGCGCTCATAATGGCATTACCTTGTAATCCGTAGAGAGCATCAGCCAACTTGTCAACATCTAATCCAAAAAGCATATCCACAGGATCTATTGTTGAAGACTTTTCAATGACTTTTCCATTCTATTGCTACGGAGCGTGATGATTTTAGTGCTGATGAGATTAAGATGACGCGTTACCAACACTTTTCACTTTCTACGATGATGCAGCACTTGCAGAAGCAGCACTGCCTGAACTAGCCGGAGCAGCAGCGACAGTTCTAGACACTCTTCGCTTCTTCTCCGCAGGCTCACTGGCACCACCAGAAGTTGTATCCAGCTTCTGCTTATCATTATTGTTACCAGCAGATGTTGATGCTGATGCTACTTACTACGGAACAGACTACTTCAAAAGATCCACAAACTCAGTCTTGGCATCTTTAGCCACAAAATCATAATGCTACTCATAACTCCCTTTATCCAGCATAATTGGATGAGTGATAGAGAATGGTTCATGCAGACCGTCCTTGAAATGAAGCACAATCTCGAGATCGAACGAGCCATAACCTTGTTCGCGCAACTCAAATGGCAACTGATCAACGAAACGCACAGGATCAGTAAACGTTGGATGCAATTTGAATTCCACCTTCTCCACATACTTTTCAATCTGTCCACGTCGGCCCTTACGCTTACTGCTCTCATGCACATTAACCTTCCACTCGAATAGGGCCAAATAGCGCGGCTTACCATCATCAGATTCCACCGGCACTGAAGTTCCTGTTCTCTTGATCTCAGTGGACACTCCAATAACTTTATTCACTCCCTACAAGATACCAAAGTAATAATTAAAATCCAAAACTATAAGAGGTGTACAAACATACCTCTTCTGCAATCATAGCGAGTCGAAATGGTCTAGAGTACTCTATCGTAATAAACAATTCTTTCAAGACAAGGTAGAAGAAGAAAGAACAAATGAATGAAAAAAGAGACGCGTTGAGACTCGCCTTTGACGAGCGACGAGGAATCGCGTTCCGCTGTAGTTTGAAGACATAGACACAGATAGATAGAGAGAACGTGACTGTGTAACTAAGACTCCCACAAATGCAAAGAATTCAAGAACATAATAAATTTTATCATATATATTGAGTAAAGAGCAGCTCATATTGAATTCAGCAGCCTAAAGTTGCTGAGATTTTCCTCTTATTCATCACCGCATCTTGGATCGTTGGGGTAATTCTATGAATAAAATCGTTCTAATCAACCTTGACATTATAGTCAAAGTATAAAACTTGATTGAATGAGCTACGCATGCACAAAAATATAGGATAGACAATGATCCACAAACAGGAGAGGAAACACAAAATCTGGACCAGCAAACTATTGGACATCTTCATCGCAGAAGTATTTGAGCACGCCTTGATAACGCTATTACCAATTTAGAACTCAATTTTCAATTTACGGTCAGTAGGATACATGGCCTGTGTGCGAACAACCCAACTGATTTTATTTAGTAATTATTCAATGTTCCAACCACTGATACTCTTTCCACATTCAATCTCCTTCATTGAGCTCTCACTGTTCACAAACTCTTCCAGTTTACACTTTAAATCAGGTCCATTCAACAAGCATGCGGACCATTGCTCATTGACAAAACCGCTAATGTCCAAATCCAACTTGAAATCCACTATATGAGTCTTTATGACGTGTTAATTGTGATTGTGATGGTGATGACCGATATGGTTATCCTGATGATGATGATGACTATGATTGTGACCAACTCCCAAAGTCTGGCGCAACTCTTCATGAGATCCTGTAATAATCAGCTTGAGCTAAGGACGTTCCTACCCATACAGGAACAAATATTCCAGCAGAGCATCTGCACTTTTAGTCAGTTATTAGGAATAAGATACGACACCAGAATTATTGCGATCAACTTTAGCAGCGGGAAATGAAGAATGGTGTGGTAGCATGATATTCTATCTGGGCATGCATGTCACAGGCTAACCGTGGAATAGCGACATGTCAGATGGACTAGATCTAACTTTTGGTGGGACTTTCGCGTCATAATTTCCATATCTGACAGATGGATTATAAGGCACACATGGAGTTGGATGATGATGATGGTGGTGACCGTGACCATAAGAAGGCAATGGTTAAGGGATAGGCTCATACGGTTGTGGATATGGGTTATAACCAGGTGGACATGGTTGCGGCATTGGATTGTAAACAGGCGGGCCTGGGGGACAATGATGTGGATTATTGTAATGATTATGACCATGACCAGGTTGAGGATAACCGGGATTATGATGATGATTACGGCCAGAATTACCAGGATTAACGATAATCACAGTGTCTTGACAAGAGACTTGACCTTGATCGTCACAATGATCTACACACTTGACATGACGTGAACGGCGTTGCAAAGGTCAAATAATAACTACTAATTACCTGCATTGACATTCTCAAATCCCGCAGGTTGGTGACAGCTCATGGTGTTTACTTCTGAATTACTGATTAGCTTCGCTGTTAATTAATGACTTTAATGAGAGAGAATGTTTGACCGAAAGATACTGCAGAGATAACCCCTTAATAAAGCGTTCGTGATGGCAAGATGTATCCAAGTGCTCCGCATTTCTGTTTCTTTCGCTGTTATCATTACTGATTTTAAAGGCAAATATACGCGCTATCTTACAAATATTGCACTTTAAATTGATCTCTCGTAAATTTTATTACTCATAGATAGAGCGTACTTAAGATCATTATTTCACAATTTTTAAATTGCAGATTGTTTGCGTCCATGATTGGAACTCAGAACGCGGCTTCTTGTACTGTAGTAGGCTCCCTCTCAACACAGCTGAGCCGTAAGAAAAGCCTATTGAACGGTGAGTAAAAGTTCAATATACGTAAGAGGATAAAGTGTTACATTAAGTATAGTTCAGTCTCGCACTGTTTTAGGTAGCTAATGACAATGTGAAGCGACTGAAAATTCTGCATCTTTTTTGTTTCCACTCAGATTTGATCCATCACCCTTTCTCCCAAACGCGTCTGGAGTGAGTATTATTGATATTTACAACACCCAAAATTTCAATATGGACGCACGTATAGCTATCGACATTGCCGTGATTAAGTAAATTCTATCAGAGATATAACGAGGAGTAATGAATAAGTTATCCTCTCAAGAAAACGCGTTGTCAGAGCTGGTTCAAAGTCAAGCGTAACACAGTCAAAACTCGATCAATCAAGCAAAAGAAGAATTTCAGAATATTGGCTAGAAACTGGTCAGAGAGCTCTTAAGTGCCATGGAATAAAAATACCAAGAAGCACTACCTCAAACGCGTGATAATTCAACGCAAACAGACTGCTTACTATAATCATCATTGCAGTATAGTCCACCGTCCATGGTTTCATCGTCTGATCGATCTCAATAATAATTGTTGTTTCAGAATCCTCATAATCAAAGTCGTCAATCTCTAACGCGAAACGAGTCGAACGTACCATTGTAATGGGAACACCGCGTATCTGAACAAGATTTGACTGCATTCACAGGGTACTCTGATTAACTTGCATCTACCAAAAGAACTCTACCCAACGTTGTTATCATTGATGGACGTCGCAAGTCAAATAAGGTAACATTTTCAAATTTGTTTATACGTGTTCTCAGAATGCTACGTGTAGAAAAAGAGACGTCTGACCAACTCTGCTGCATCAATGTTTAAAGTTTAAAAGTGACAAATCAGATTGATAATTGCCGCCTATAAATAAAAAGTATGGGAAGTGTCAAATTAAAGTCATGTGTATATACAATTCTTACAATAGCAAGTATTAGAAATCTATCTATTTATCGCGCACTTTTCAATCAAGATTACTCTGCAATATTAGAATCTTGCTATTACTTATTTCGCCATTCAGATTTGCACAGCAGCATAAGCAGAATCAGAGCAGGTAAATGATAGAGGGAAGCCTTAAAACAGAGTCGCGCTGATTCTTTACGTGTATGTTACTTTTGACGCTCTACACTATCATGATCAGCAGATTATTAAACGCTTTACTTCCCCAAAGGATAGTTCGGTCGTATTACAGATGTACATGACTGTGGATCAGTTTTGAACCACGGCTCTCTATCGAATGAACGGAAGAATCGGTAACTGTAATATATCATAGGAGCATTTACAACGAGGCTGAGCACAGGGAAATATGAACTCAGCAACTAATGATGTTATTCAATACTACCGAGGCAGGAAAGTCCAGCCTGATAAGTCCACAACGATCCTGCAGCAATGCCTATGGAACCAAGTAGCGATTCAAAAGCTGAATACCGCTCTCTATAAATGGAATTCATCACGTAACCAGCCTTATGATACTAGTCCCTAATCCTGAATGATAGAGCATTAAAATGTGGAAATTGCCAACAGTAAAGAATAAAAGCTAAACTGAGACCAAGCGAGTCAATTCCACACAGACCCAATACGGAGGTGGTAGACATGGCATCACTTGGAATAGTTGCAGCATAGCCTATAAGCGGCGGAATAGCACCAACCACAGCACCGATATGAGTATTCAGAGCTGTCCGCCTCTTCGCCAAAGTGTACATTATGGAATACAGCGCGATATTACACGTACCTAAAAGTCCACACGTCCAAGCGGCATTCAAAACTGGCAGCGAGAAAAGAGTAAAAGATCCCACTAGGCCAGTGCCGATAGCAAACGTCAGCGCCTACTTTCTACTAATAACCGGCTCTAGCACCGATTTAATTCCACCGCCAGAATTCAAATTGGTACATAAAGGTCTCTTCTTTGTACGCGGCATCATTTAATCATACGGAACTTCCAGGATCTGATTAAAAGCATTCGCTGATCCGATACATAGCGACATTCCCACCATGGTATGCAACATGAGATATGGATCAATGGCGCAAGTGTAAGGTGACAGAGCGGTACCATATACAGATGTAAGTAGTACGAGTGTTGATAATCGTGGCTTTGTCAAACCGATGTAAGCATTAACTTAGTCTCTTATGGTAACCTTTCGAACCTGACGTCGTCCATAATATCGATCACTACTGCTGCCGCCTTTCGCCGGCTTGATATCATCCCGTTAAATGACAGTCGCCTAACTACTATACTTGATATAGGAACTGGTGAGTCTAACATGTAGTAAATTTTACGCCTTGCTTATCCTCAACATAGTCCTATTCTCTATCAGTAAGTCAATGACGCGTATAGAATTTAAATACTGTCCAGCGATATACAAAAGATCTTCAAAAATCATCGAGAGAAAGTTTCGCGCGCGACAAATACAATTCTCTTTGCGTTAAACACGCTCAGCATTGATACAGACAGCTCCTAAGGTGTAAATCAGAAATTAACTTATACTGAGTAGAAAAAAGGTATGCTTCTGGAAGAGGATATATTGGAAGATTTGATAGTTGATGACGATGATGACGATTCATGGGAGAATGAATCTGTGAAAACTATTGGGCTTGATGAGATTTCCAAGTTTCGCGATGATCCTTTTGCTTCAGCTGGCCGTGATGGATCTGATGATGATTAAGATTAGGATGATGGTGATGGCAAAGGTCAGACATAGTTTTTTGCCAGTCATAAGTCACCCGCTGAAGAAGTTGATCAGAGTTCTGCAGCAAGTAGAGATGTCAGAGACATGCCTGAGATGGTGAGTTAACGCAGCGATGGTCAATCTTAGTAGGATAAGTATTTTTGTGATAATGACATTCAAACTTAACGGATCAAGATTGACACTGGTGCAACTTCTATTATATCTCCGCCATCTGGATCCTAGTAAACGTCTAGGCGAAAGCGTAAGAGAGCCAACAAGCATCACCCTTATAAATCAGTTAACGCGCTGGATAGAAGTCATCAACGTTCCAACAGAGCCAGTCATAGTGGTGGAAGTGGGGATTGTTATGTACTGGCATAGACTGACAATTTCGAGAATATAATGATCTCCTAATAACATGGCGTATGGTTCATAAACTCTTATCAAATTGGCCTATCTGTGGCGGAAAAGTTGAGTCGATTGTATTTGTAGCAGAAGAAACGAGGATGTGAATTGTACCTTCTGTTCACTGTGGAAGGTAGCGATCATTACCAAGGCTATGCCAGAATGATATCTGATGTTGGAGAAGTTGGTTACGATCAGTGGATTATAAGTTCCCGCAATAGTAGTGCGCAGTAGATTCAGCATTAACGTGATAATGCCACCTCCACGTCATCTTCTACATTGAGCAATGGTCATGAATATGCTAACAATACGGACATCAACTACATGATCTTATCATTTGAGGTGGAGTGGATTGGGAAGGTGGAGGTGACGTACAAATAGGCACAGTAATTGATGCCTAAAAGACCATATTCTTCTAATGGCGCTCAGATAAAGCCTCTATTCTCGCATAGCAACTTTGAAATACTACCATATGATACGGCTAGGAATCTGTGTTAGTTTATGAAATTGAAAGCATAGTAAAGTCTGACCAAAAATGAATCAGGTTAGTAGTTGCTCAGTAGAAAACGTCGTGCTGACTCTGACGAGTAGTTGGTGGATTCCAGTTCTAATCATCATCATCATCATAGTGGTAGTCGAGTTAAGAAGCAGAAATTTGAAGTGAAAAAGTCTATTCCTCTGCCATCACTTGGATGGAATGGAGTTAATAGTTTGAATGACAATACAAAACATGTCCACTCACGCACAGATATTTGGAATGCTCCTCCTCCTCCTCTTCATCCTTCATAGATGACGAGCGAGACTGCTGATGCTGCCGTCAAGTCTGTTGATAGTTCAACCTTGGATCTCTCTACCAGCGGCAATTAAGCTAATGTGTATAGAAGGGCTTAAACTTCATGGTAATAGCTTTAACGTGAGACTGCTCCATCCCCTTCGGCGGTGAAGAAGGATCACACCACTGGCAATATAAAACCAATGTCTGATGAAGACATACTCAGGCTATTCGAAATGTGAAACACAGTAACCAAAATTGCACTACTGTAGAATTGAAGCTATTTTGCAAGAGCATGGTATTATTAATAACAAGCAATGCAATATATTATTAGAATTTTTAAATCATTTTACATTTTTAAGACTGATGTTACTTTTACCATACACTGGCTTTTAAATCTATTGACACCAGGGACATGCCTTCTTGATCGCCAAATAATGATTCCAATCGTCTTTGTTCGCCAGCTGATTACAAGAAGAGCATCTCACGGAGACAGCCTCACTCAGCAATGGGCTACCAGTCACAATGCACTGCTCATACTTAAACTTGCATTTAACACACTGAATTGCGCCATTGAGAAGGATTGACTAACATTTAGAGCATTTACTTGCTTGCTCGCGATCAGATTTATTATCACTAGCGATAGAAGAGGCAGATTTCAAAGTCCAGTTCCTAATCTCCTTTACCGCATTCTACGGTATCGAAGATATATTCAAGTTCAAAGCAGAATGTGGAAGAGCATAAGTATACTTGAATACTAGTTGATCTGCAGTATTAAATGTCGCAGGATCATCCACCAAGTCCAACAGAGCGCTGTAACAATCATACGCTACAGTATGTTTTCGCAGTAGTTTACTTGCAGTTCCAAATTGATGCAGCACATAAGATAAAGGAATAATGTCCGTAAATCTGAATAATGCCACTGATAGTTTGAAGCATAAATCTTAAAGTTCTATGGCACCAGATACGTCTTTAAACAAGCTATAGTAGTGGCATGCGCTCAATAGACGGCTATCATTTAAAGATATAGACGACTTTAACACGCTCAGAATCTTCTAGCAACCAACCAAATCATCAACAGCAAAAATATGCTTATTGCAATACTCTAGTAAAATCTCTTCAATAACTGATAGAGACACCTTTGACAGAGTTTATTAAAGCACAGAGACTAATGAGTCCAGATCTGTGCTACTAGTCAGATGAGACACTATTCTAATGATCCACTTCTCCATCACAACTGCAGGTTGCTATAAGGCAAGCTGCACGCATTAATTCCAATCTGCCCTGGCGAACAAAATCTAAAAGGCAGATTCTACATTTACATTGGACAATTTCTGGATGTCACCTTTATCTAAGAGATGCTACTGATACTATTCATTAACCATTACGGTGAGCATCATATCATCCTTGGCCAGCTCTTTAGCATCTGTCCACATAGAAGCCTTGAGGAAACAGCTCACGGCATCTTTAGTCATTTGACATTGTTAGTAGACACGTCCTGCTTGCTGATAATACTTGAAATTAACCAAAAGGTTACCAACATCTTTTACAAATAACAAAGCATCCTCGTAGCTGAGCTAGTTGAATAAAAATACAATATCATCTATAAAATCTTCCATCAAAACATTATTGCCTTCGCTCTAGTTAGAATACTACTCAAATTGCAAAAACACCGCAAGAGCCACTTGAGCCTATTACATTGAGCTCAGCAACTTGCCACAGACTCTAAAAACTTTCAAAGGGACTTGCTTAAGCTTGATTGCCTTCAGGAAACTGTTGAGCACTAGATCTAAATACTCCACACAAAACATACATGAAAATACAAATGCATCTTTCCACATGGCCAACTAAACATATAAATCAATCAACTGCTTGTGCATAATAAATAGGCAAGCCAATTCTTCCGCTTATGGAAATTTCTACTGCTATTTGACTAGCTTCTACAGCTATTTAAATGCCAGATCCTCCACTTGATGATATTCAAGCCTTTGACCATATTACTCGGCCAATTCCAACAGATGCCGCTCAATACAAAGACGAAAACAATCTTCATACCGAGATAACATGGAATACTCTTCCAAGGCTTCATTGACTAAATCCAGACTTTCTAAATGCTGAGCGTTCAGTAAAGAAATTTCGTTGAGTCGCTCCAATTACAGAGTTTCACGATAATACTACTTCAAGAATCCAAAATCAGCGCGTTATTAAGCATATTGAAGAACATGATCCTTTTGTTCATGTTTATTAAGGAGATCCACAGCTGCTTGAAGCTTCAGAGATTTAGCCCAGAGATAGAGAACTTGGACGGCCACTTTGTTAGACATTGCCTTGGATTACGCCACAGAATAGGCCTATTCAAACTAACCACATTTACAGAAAAGCTCTACAGCCTATTTATACTATTACAGAATCACCAGAATATTCGCTTTTTGTACAAAATCCTTCTACTCCTTAAACTACTCTAATAAAGCCTGAGCAGTTTCATTGTATTAATCAGGAAAGTGATCACGGATTAGCCTAAGGCCATCTTGAAATAAATATTAGTCCATGTACATTTATATGGCAGCATCTGCATCTTACATTACCAAGTAGATCTGTTCAGCATTGACGTATTACTTATTTTAAACAAAATTTTATGCTAAGGATCTCATGGCTTGCTTACTAGCATCGACTCCAAAGAGTTTACACCTAAGCAAATAGTAATTGCCCCACATTTACCGATTTAAATATTCAGAAAGCAACTATTGAGAGCAATTGACAACAATAGATATTTTCTCAGCATTAACAAAATCTTCAGAGCGTACACAGCTTTCATAGGCTACTAGCAAAGCCTACTTGACGTCCTTTTACTCTGGTGACAACAACGGTAAGATTTGATCCAATAATTCGAATTACTAACAATCTGTCATTATGAGTAAGCATTAATAGGACAATTGGAACTCAATGCTCAGTTTGATCGCTTCGAGATGCCTTGACTAGCTCAAAAGTTATGTAACTCGCTAAAGTGCAACTTCTTTCACACGCGACGGAAAGTGCTATTAGCAGAGTCTAAGGCATTCACCATACTCTTGAGCAAGCGAATAATTTTGATAAGCCTCCTCAAACTATTACTACAACTCTTAAATCTATGCCAAGCATCCAAATCTTTTCAACTCTATAGCTTTGTTCTCAAACAATGATAATATCAAAGAGCTTCCCTGCAACTCTTTACTATATCTCAGCAAGATCAATGCATCCGTTAACAAGCGTATCTAAACTAGAAATATGCATGCTTCGGATAAATCTCCACGCAATAGTATAATGAGTTTACCCAAACTGTGATTTAAACAATTTGATGATATAATCCTGAGAAAATCTTGTCCCATCAATCGGACGAGCTGCTTCTTATCATCAGTAGATACTGAGTTATCATGAAGTACAAGAGATTGAGACACCAGAATTTTGTTTATAGAATCAACCAAAGTTTTGGGATTAACTTATTATGATGAAATCAGATAGCTTTGATAAGCCTCTTCAACCTTATTGCAACAAAATAGATATTACGCTAACGCCAGATAATTTTTGCGTTCCATCAAAATCTGAACTAAATTGAAATTAACGCTCTCGTAGCTTTACGCGCCGATAGCAACTTTGATGGCGCGCCAGACTAATCCCTCTTTTAAAGCCATTTCAATCTAGTACTCAGTACTAAAGAGTTCATACTTGACGGATTCTCCTTAGAAATTCAAAAAATTAACAACGACTCCATTTTGAGTCTAAATAACTTAACTAATGGACCTAACGCCAGCATAGACAATTTAATTGGATAAACTTCTCAACAAATCATCATAATACAAGATTTGACCACTCGAAAGTATCACGCAGCTTCTCCCATTATCTAAAGTATAACATTCATCAACCATTGGATGCAGAAGAACCTCTTTAGATTTGAGATCATTCAAGTACAAAGACCTCTCAGAATCCAGGTACAGAATTACGCCGTTCTATAACAAATACAGCTACAACACATGCTTCTAACACACTACTTTGCGCAAAGTAGATGAAGCTCCAAGAGTGACAACATTAAAATTAGAAGTTGTATTGCCATCATAAAACACTAGCAAGTTTTACTAAAACTAGATGAGCTATCTGCATGGCTTATCAGCAAACTTGTGACTGAATATAGGCACATCCTGACCAACTGTAAACACCTTCAATTCCATATTTTAAATTAAAATTATGAAGTCTTCACTAAGGAGAATATCAGAATCATTACCCTTACTTACTGGATATTCAGAGTACTTCTACAAATTTACATCAAACAGGAGTATCGAGGAATCAAAATAGCAGCAGATATATCGACCACACTTTTATTCTGCACTTAGCATAAAACGACTATACTTACTAGATAACTCCATCATGCATTTGCCATTAATTAAAATCTGAGACTTATTTATTAATCCGACTTGAACTATAGCCAAATCGTCTCTTTTATAGGTAACAAGTACACTAAGATCAAAAGTTTACACTACACCATCCACATATAATACTGAAATCTTATTCTAAATCTAATCAATAGCAATGCTATTAACAAAAGGAGACTTGAGATCAAAGTAGCATTGTTGAAGCAGCCAAGAATCTTGCAATAAATACAATCTAATAAACTGTCCAGAGCCATCTAAAGCAATGAACGACCCAATATCGTCAGGCATTCTAAAACAATACAGATCTTCGTCAAATTTTCTCTAAGCTATAACTTTGCGTGTTTTACAATCAATAGCTAGAACATGACGTGTACCAAATACTACAACCTAGTCCTATTTAAGCACCGACAGACTAAACTATGAAGACGATTCATAAGGTGTCAAATTTTGAATCAACTGAGATGATTTGCTCGCGATATTCAACTTATACAAATCGAATTGATCAGTCAAGTAGACGAGATCAGAATTGCTATCAAATTAAACGTCAACCATTTATCCTTAAATTGTGAATATCTGCTTGCATACTTGGCTCTTTTAATCAAGTTCGAATACTCCCAATGTATTGACATCAACAACTACAGCAAATTTCTTATCTAAAGACCATCTAATAATTTTCGGATCTACCACGCGCTATTACATTTTCCACCGATGTATCAATTTTACACGCTGTTTAACATTAATCTAAACTTATAAAATCTCCCCTCCCAATACTAGCAGAAGCATATCCTCCTATAATACCATTTTAACATTATTAGAGTTATAGTTTTCCTATAACGCTTTCAGGGACGATAAATACTAAATCATCTGAGTTTTTAAAAGTATTGAGCAATTATCAGCATTCATAACCGTTAAATTTAAATGAGAATCCACATGGTAAATCAATCCATTATACACCACAAACTACTCCAAATCAATCGAGGCTATCTTAGAAGCCTAAATCTTATTATTTCTAACATTCTAATGGTGAATCCCCTTCATCTTACAAACACATCAATCAAGTGTACTGTAGTTGAAGTTGAAACAAGAGCGGGAAAGGGTAGAAAGAAACTAGGAGAACAAATGGAGATCGAAACGGACGATGAAACGAATGAACTTCACTTCAGCCAGAGTCTTCTTCAATTCAAAGTCGCGTCGTTTCGCGTTTGAAACCGTTTTGTTTATCTGTTCGCCTTTATTTCCTCTTTACCTTCTTTATTTACACACTCTAGATAAATATTCACAGTGTCATCTTCATCCTCGAACAAGTATCAGTCAAATCTGGCATTTAATATCGTGAAATGATTTCAGAGACGCCTAATTAGGAAGAGCATGAGGTTTCAACTGCTACTTAGATTTTGACACACTCTCCCACTAGTTTTGAAAGTGAACTCATGGAGTATGATCCTCAACAATCTTGGGCACGTCCTCTCATGCCCCAGCTTGACCCTTCTAAAGACAGTTTGGTCTTCCAATAGACTGAGGTGGATGAAGATGCTCAAGTCCCTCTGAAGAATATGAAGATCCCCGGTCATGGAACGAATTCTGCTATCTTGGACGTTGCTCCAACTATGAAAATGTTCGGATGTACTATGGTAAGTATATCTTTGTTTTACCTTCAAAGTTTGCACAATACTTTTGTGTGTAGGATGGGAATAGTGTGCTGTGTCATGTCCATGGATTCTTTCCATACTTTTATGTGCCTGCTCCACCCAACTTCAACTCGTCTCATCTGATGGAGTTTACGCGTTCTCTGAATTAAAATGTCGAGGGTGCTGGTGGCAAAGCTGTGCTTCTCGTTGAGTTGATGAAGAAGAAGACAATATATGGCTATTATGGATAGGAGGATTCTACTTTTCTCAAGATCACAGTCTCTAGTCCTAAATTGATATCTAAAGCTAGAGGTATTTTAGAATCTGGGGCGTTTCATTTTCCTGGGTTTCCACATGCTGTGACTCTTCCCGGATTTGAGAGTAATATTGCGTATGAACTTCGTTTTATGATCGATTGCAAGATTGTTGGTGCTAATTGGATTGAATTGCCTGCGGGAAAGTGGTGTGTGCGTACGGGTAAAGATCATACATCCCATGCATAGATTGAAGTAGATGTCTTCTATGAGGATTTGATCAGTCATGCTCCAGAAGATGAATGGTCCAAGGTGGCACCGCTGAGAATCTTGAGTTTTGATATCGAATGTGCTGGTAGAAAAGGTGTATTTCCAGATCCTCAGCATGACTCTGTTATTCAGATTGCTAATATGGTCACCATTCAGGGCTAGAGCAAGCCTCTCATTCGTAACATCTTTACGTTGAAAGAGTGTGGCCACATTGTGGGAAGTCATATATTGTCTTATGAAGATGAAGCTCAGCTGTTGTAGAAATGGTCAGATTTTATCAAAGAGGTTGATCCGGATATTGTGACTGGGTACAATATCAACAATTTCGATATGCCGTACCTGGTGGATCGTGCTAAAGCCTTGAAGTGTAAGGACAGCTTTTTTAATCTGGGTAGAATTCGGGGTAAACTGAGTCAGATCAAAGACACAAGATTCAGCTCAAAGGCATATGGTAATCGTGAGGGTAGAGAAGTTGCATTGGAGGGCAGAGTTATACTAGATATGATTTAGATTATATAGCGTGATCACAAGTTGCGAAGTTATAGTTTGAACTCTGTATCTGCACACTTTCTAGGTGAGTAGAAGGAAGATGTACCTCACTCGATTATCACTGATTTACAAAACGGTGATGCTTAAACAAGACGCAGACTGGCCGTGTATTGTTTAAAAGATGCGTACTTGCCGTAACGTCTTCTCGATAAACTTATGGTTGTAATTAACTACATGGAGATGGCTCGTGTCACTGGTGTACCTTTAAATTACTTGTTAAGTCGCGGGTAGTAGATTAAAGTAGTCTCGTAGTTGTACCGCAAAGCCAAAGAAGAAAATCTAGTCATACCAGCTATGAAATCTGAAGGATCCGATGAGTAGTATGAAGGTGCCACCGTTATTGAACCAAAGAGAGCCTTCTACAAAGATCCTATTGCAACGCTGGATTTTAGCTCTCTATATCCATCTATCATGATGGCCCATAACTTGTGTTATTCCACATTAGTAATGAACAATCAAGTGATTGATGCTTTGAAATTGGTTAAAGATTAGGATTATATTGTCACACCGTCTGGTGACAAGTTTGTGAAATCCACAGTGCGTAAAGGTATATTACCTACCATTCTTGAGGATTTGATCGGTGCGCGTAAGAGAGCCAAAGCTGATCTGAAGAAGGAGACGGATCCATTCAAGAGAGCTGTGCTTGATGGTCGACAATTGGCTCTTAAGATTAGTGCCAACTCTGTTTACGGCTTTACGGGTGCGACTGTCGGTAAGCTGCCGTGTCTTCAGGTATCGTAGAGTGTCACGGCTTACGGAAGAGAAATGATTGATTTTACAAAAGACCTGGTGGAGAAACAGTTTTGCAAAGCTAATGGTTATAAGCATGACGCTGATGTTGTTTATGGAGACACCGACTCTGTGATGGTCAAATTTGGCACTGAAGATCTTAAAGAAGCTATGGATTTGGGCCGCGAAGCTGCAGAGTTTATCACTCAACGCTTTGTTAAACCCATTAAATTGGAGTTTGAGAAAGTGTACTGGCCGTATCTGCTGATCAACAAGAAGAGATACGCTGGCTTGTATTGGACCAGTGCGGAGAAGCCTGACAAGATGGACACCAAAGGATTGGAAACTGTGCGCAGAGACAATTGTAAGCTCGTGTCAACAGTGGTCGATACCTGTTTGAAGATGATCCTAATGGAGAAGGATGTTGAGAAGGCGGTTAACTATGTCAAAAGTACAATATCTGAACTATTGCAGAATAAAGTTGATCTTTCTCTGTTGGTGATCACTAAGCAGCTTAGTAAATCTGGTGAAGATTATGCTGGAAAGTAGGCGCATGTCGAATTGGCAGAACGTATGAGAAAGAGAGATGCGGGTAGTGCCCCAGCGCTGGGTGATCGTGTGGCATACGTGATCATTAAGGCTGCAAAAGGAAGTGCTGCGTACGAGCGTGCTGAGGATCCTATATACGTACTGGAGAATAATATTCCGATTGATACCAAGTACTATCTGGATAATCAATTGAAGAATCCGCTGATGCGCATTTTTGAGCCAATATTACCTAACGCTGAGAGTCAACTGTTTTCTGGAGAGCACACCAGATCTATCCAGGTGACTTCATCATCAGCTGGTGGTCTAATGAAATTCACCGTGAAGAAGATGACCTGTCTGGGATGTAAAGCGGTGCTGAAAGATTAGAATGCCGCCGTGTGTCAGCACTGCCTGCCCAAGATTAATCAGCTGTACATGAAGCAGTTGGATAATGTGAATGAGTTGGAGAATAGATTCTCGCGATTGTGGACTCAGTGCCAGAGATGTCAGGGATCTTTACACCAGGATGTTCTGTGTACATCCAAGGACTGTCCGATCTTTTATATGCGCAAACGTGTGTAAAAGGATGCCAGTGAGTCTTATAATGTTCTCGCTCGATTCGGTGATGGTTTCAGTAATTGGTCAGAAGCCATGGGGGTACGCGATGCTGTTGCTCCTTCGTCCAAAGATTCTCTCGATTGGTGATATGAAATTATATGTTAATTATCTAATTATCTCTTGCATGTTTCAATTTCTATCTTATTTTTAATACATGACATGATTCCAGCACTCTACAGGAGATTCTTTAATTCTCTTCAATGTTAGACAGAAAGAGAGAGAGCGGGATGATTTCCCTTCTTCACGATTAAAAGACGCGTCTTGTCGCAGTTACTACAATCGGACTTTCTTTATCAACTGGAGATTCAAGATTAATTTCACCAATTATATCTCTTTAATTTATAATTCTATAAGGAAAAAATAATAGATCAAAATTAGAGCGACATGTAAAAGTATGAAGATTTTACTACGATTGATTGGATCAAGGATATGACGGTTAGTAGGCAGAGGCATTAGAGTTTGATTAATAGATCTGGGTTGATGGGATGGTTTTTCATGCTGTATGACAAGTCCATTGGTTGGATCTTGATTATAATAATAGGTGTATTGAGTGGTATTGCTTCAGCGTGGATAGATGTGGTTAGTGAATACCTATCTGATATTAAAGATGGATACTGTTCCGATCTTTGGTATTTGAATCAAGACTTCTGCTGCTATGAAGTTGACAGAGCGGACGCGGAGTGTACTGCTTGGGTGGAATGGAAAGCTGGCTTTCTAATGTATCCTCTCACAGCGACTCTGATGGCCATCATATCTGGATACTTTGTTATTACACTCGCTCCATACGCCGCCGGAAGTGGAATACCAGAGGTGAAGACGATTCTGGGTGGATTTGTGATTAGAAAGTTTCTGGGAGCGTGGACACTTCTAGTTAAATCTGTTGGCCTATGTCTGTCTGTGGGTAGTGGCCTGTCGCTGGGCAAAGAAGGGCCTCTAGTCCATGTCACAAATGCCATTGGCAACATTGTGGTACGTCTATTTGATAAGTATGCTGATAATGAGGCCAAGAAGAGAGAAGTTTTGACTGTAGCCTCAGCCGCTGGTGTCTCTGTTGCATTTGGAAGTCCTATTGGAGGAGTATTGTTCGCCCTTGAGGAGGTGAGTTCATATTTTACATACAAAACTATGTGGCGATGCTTTGTCTGTGCTATGGTCTCCACAGTCACTTTACACATGCTGAATCCGTTCAGAACTAATTAGCTGGTACTCTTCTAAGTGATTTACGACCGGGCGTGGCACTCGTTTGAACTCATCTGGTTCATTCTGATTGGTGTTTTTGGTGGGATATTTGGTGCGATATTCATAAGATTTAATGTGCGTATATAACAGTGGCGGTAAGTATCATCATGGGCCAAGCAGTATCCGGTTATAGAAGTGGCGATTGTAGCATTCCTGACTGCCGGTATTGGGTACTTTAACTTTTTTAGTCGTGTAAGTAATTCAGAATTGGTATTGTCTCTGTTCAGAGAATGTGAAAAGGATGAGTTTAATGGTTTGTGTGATTAAAGCAACTATTTATCCAATTCATTATCTCTACTCTATGTTTGTCTCTTGAAATTGGTACTGATGACCATAACATTTGGTATTAAAGTCCCCGCTGGTATATTTGTACCGTCAATGGTGGTGGGTGCCTGCTTTGGTCGTGTGGTTGGAATTGCTGTCTAGAGTCTCCAAGAGGCTCACCCGGACTGGTCCCTGTTCTCGAGTTGTCTCTTGGCTAGTGGAGCTGAATCGACTGGTGGACATTGTGTAACTCCGGGTATATATGCACTAGTTGGTGCTGCTGCGGCGCTTGGCGGTGTAACTAGAATGACCATATCTTTAGTTGTGATCATGTTTGAGTTGACAGGAGCATCCACTTATGTCTTGCCCATTATGATTGCTGTCATGACTTCCAAGTGGGTCGGTGATGCTCTGAATGGTAAAAATAGTATTTATGAATGCATAGTAGAACTTAAAGGATACCCATATCTTGATGAAAATGAAGAGTTTATTGATGATGCTCTGGTTGATGATGTGATGACACCGGCAGATCGACTATATACTCTGTCTGGATACTCGGAAACCTTAGAGTCTATCGAGAGGCTATTGGATAGTACTTCTGTATAAGGATATCCAGTTATTGGATAAGATTCTCTGATTTTTGGATTTATCACTCGATCAGATCTCAAGTATGTTCTACGTACATACACACCTCAATTCCCATCATCTACTAGAATATGCTTCGTGTCTCCTGAAGTATCTACGAATTAGAATAATCTTGCGTCGAGCATACAGTCCAATGTTATGGATAATATGACAGCAATGGATTAGATATCAATATATTCATAACCTCAGTAAGTATAATAATAACATGCGGCGGATCAGCGATCAATTGCCTCTTAGTTGTCTTCACCTCAGGGATAAAATGATGGCAAAATGTCTATACATCGCCCCGCTAATGCTGTATCAAACGAACGTACTCTGTACGTATAGCAGTATGTGGATTTTAATCCGATTACTGTACAGGTGCGAATGGATTTAGGTATAGTACTCGAGATGTTCATTCGCCTTGGACTTCGATATTGCTTAATCGAGAATGAGGGATAACTTGCCGGTATCATTACCAAGAAGGATTTGCTCAGGTACACAAAGTAGTAGTAGCATGAAGGAAGTTATATCAATGGTGTTAGTGGCGCTACAGCGACAACAAGAGCATAGAACTTGTATGATACGGACATTGATGATGATTATGATGATCCTTATATACTGCCAGTAGCCACAAGTTCAAAACGATAAAGTATCAATTCATCCCCTCCTCAATGAACAAATAAACTTTTGATATAGAATGTATAAGTAAATGAAATGTTTATACTTAATCAATTATTCTCCAGTGAGATGTAAGATATTAACAAGATTTTATATGCATATTCACTAACCACTAGAGTGCTTTCTCTCTAGGACTCGACTTTGTTCTGTATCTTCTTCCTAAACGCTCTCTTTACTCCGCATATTACCTGAAATTAACGGAATGATGTTGGCAGACTGCGAGGATACATGCCCAGTAGTTGCTGATGATGATGATGAAGACTATGGAGAAACTGGTTACCGCTTACTTGAATTCTTAGACTTGACATATTACTTTATGCTCTATGAATAACCAACCAGTTGCTATTTCCATTTATCACTTGTAGTAGTAATAGATGATGAGGATAGTGACTATAATGAAGACTGCTTCTGATTACTATCTTCTCCCTGACCATCATCCAACATCTCGCCTCTAGATTGATCATTTTATCTATTCATCATCTCACTCTTGGAACGATTAGGAAATCTCTGACCACCTCCTCCTCTCTAATCTGTTATGCGCCTGCTCCCAGCACTGTCCAGCTAAGAGTTGGCAAATGTAGCAGACGGCAAATCAGAAGAGGAGCTCATAGTGGGAGATCTCGGAGAAGTCAGCTGAGTCCATCCGGCAAGCTCTTCTATAAAACTTTTGAGCTTGAATGATCTTGGCCAGTTCACCTCCAATTTGGAGAGTCGCGTTGAGCCAAAGGATGATAGATTAATCACCAAGCATCCGCCACCTCCGACACTTTAATTAACAGCGTCAGCTCTGTTATTATCGCCATGGATTGGAAGAACTAAATAACCAAAAATGTTCATCACAGGCAATTGACTTTCATCATCCAGCATTTGTTTATTAGAAGTAGACGGAGTTTAACTATTCTAAACAGAATCAATGTCGGAGTTTTGCTTGACTATCGCCTGAGAGTCAAGTTGTCTCTGTAACTACTATCCCGGCGTGGGCATCGATTAAGTGCGATGAAGTAAACCACTATGCTCATTGGCTTTCATAGGATCACTAGAGACGGTGGAATCAGATGTAATAAGTCGGTCATTACTAATCCCCGCATTCACAAAAGACGTGGGAGAACAAGAGCGGTAGACAACGACATAGCCAGTAATGCCATTGATCGATACGCGTTTAGTGACACACATTGTGTAAAATTGGGATATGTCTTCACCGCCTCTACCAATCTTAAACTTGAGAGCAACTAGACGACAATTAAATCGCTAACTACTACGAGGTAAAGAGTGGGAATTAACACTAACGTTGCCGGCTGTATTCACCTGAGACTAAGCATTACTATTATCCTCCTAATTCTTGGAACTAAACATTTGTATAATCTTGGATTCTACAAAAGAGTCTTCAACGTGACGAAGATGCTCAATATTTTCCACAACTTTAAAGCACAGATCAACATTTTATTACTTTAAGATAAACGATGATCTATAAGCTTCACTCTTCCAAACTGACGGAGCAGAAGAAGCGGTCTATTAAGTCTATTGTGATTAGATCAAACTATTTGCGCCAGTTGTTCCCAAAGGGATTTACACAGACTTTCGCTGCATAAGCACATCTCTCTTGTTCCGCTACGTGCTCCAGTACTAAGACAGCCAATTATTGATATGTTGATGATTCTAATCATCCGCATATGATTGATCTGCATCATCAGCTACTTGAACATTAGCAGTAAAGTACGGATTATTTTCAAGACATAGCTAAACAAATTAATCCACCAACTGTTCTGCGTATCTATCGTAGTTTTACTAAGCTATGACACTTGTGACTGGAAAACATCTGTCTATCAAGATGTCGTTATTCAAACTACTACGCCTTCTATTATTACCAAAGTTCAACTTGGAGTCTCCGACAACATTCTTGCGGCCAAGTATAAAGGATGAAGATCTTACACTACCACTCTGAACATTAGAATTGTCCTTATCTTCACCTTCTATCTCTTGGACATTTTAATTAGACTTTTAAGATTACTGCTATTATCTATAGAGGTTCAGAGATAGAGAACCCAGCGTTGGAAGTCTTCTATTTCTAACATTACTTAATCCACCACTAGTATTATTATTAACAGAACCAGTATCCACATTTCCATTTTAATCAGGAGTGACGCTAACTACACTGTCAGACTTTAATGATTATTATTACTGCAATTGTTAAAATCCTTCCTGATCATCATCTATAGTAGAGGCAACCATCAAGTCTTTACTATCCTAATCAGAAGAAGGGGAATTCTATCGTCCACTCTTCATCATCTATTATACATCATTCTACACCTATGAAAGCAGATTCAAGTTACTGAATCCTAGTAGAGCCTCCAACTCCGGGATAATAATCGGACGATAATTAACAACGGGAAGCTCAAATGCTCTCCAATGAGGCAATACAAAAGACTACAACATCATCTACTTCAACTTGCGCGACAAGAACTTTGTAAGCACATCTTTCATCACAAATTCATAATCTCGCCGCACCACAGACGTCTCAACACTAAAATCAAATCCTGGATCTTGTGTGAATGCAATAGCATAACAGAATTTACGATACGGTGCGGGAACTCTAATCTGCAACCGACCTCGAAATCCATTCAACTATATAGACACGGGAACTTTAATGCCCAAATTTAAACTAGCCACAATCTTTAGTCTACATCCACCAGCATATTCAACATCAGCTTCTATAATAACATCTAAATCCTTCGCGTTAGTCAATGAGGACGACTTGAAGATTGAGGACTATTTAACCAACCGCACCGAATGTACAATAGGACACTCTGAGCCGAGAGAGTAATCGGCAATACTAATTTCCTGAACAATACTGTTCGGTCCACGCAGCTTTGCATTAAGGCGAGTTAAAAGTTTCTAACAGATTTTGATTCTAAATACTTCAGAGGATCGGCAAATTAAAAAGTATCGATGTACTATGGCATTGATCCAATCGACATTACTCTCATTACTTTACGTCGACATGGAATTATTATTATTTTCGTAATTGAGAACACTTTACAAGTACTGTCTAATACCAGGTGGCCATTCCTCTTGCTCACGCTTAAAATCTTTATTATTCACATCTTCATCACGCTCTACTCCATTACTATGTCCATCCGATTACTTTGATGAACCATTCAATGCATTAACATCACTCAATGATTTAAATGGCTTGTAAACCCAATAATAAAGCAAAACAATCTATATAAAGATAGTAAACAAAATTCCATGCACAAAACTCTAAACTAAATTGCTCAAAGTGAACATAACAGTCGACTCTATTCACTATAACAGCATCAACCTGTTCACGATTGTTAACGGTATTTTCAGGCAAAGAGACAAAGAGAGAGAGAGAAACAGAAAGAGCACGCGCGCGCGTGTTGAAACATTTCTCACTTTATTCATCTTTGCCGCTTTATACGAACGGACATTCATCATCATCCACAACAGTATACACCGACAAATACGCGGTGCATTAATTAAGACAGTAGATTTGAGGATAGACGCAATCATAATATTCATAACACTGCGCTTTTAGTCTTGTTCTAACTTTAGGAATTAGTAACCAGTTTACTATTCGGACCTCCGACATTACTACTACCATTGCCGTTAGAAGAGAGAGCAAATCCAAATTTTTACTACGCCGGTTTAAATTTCTATTTGTTATCACCATCATGCTGCGGCTATTGCGACTAATCATCCGCGTCTGCATTTCCGTCTTGATTAGCATCGCCACCACCACCGACTTAATTCACACGTCCAGCTACTTCATTCTAATCACCCCCTCCGCCGGCATTGTTCTGGTACTAATGCAGAGTAGATCTTCTTCTTGCAGACGCGGTAGAAATCCGCTTACTTCCTGTCTGTGCAGCGTAATTTGTACCACCAGAAGCAGCGGCTTAGGCTTTCTGCGATGCAATTGCAGCCTGTTCAGCCATATAGACCGTAACTGAATCCCGAGTGAAGCTATTATCAGAGAGAGTCATGCCAACAATGCCGCCATTCTGTTGATTAAAATCAACCGCATCAAACAGATCATGAATAAAGCGCCTTGGCGTCAGTCTATAATGGTAAGAATTTACAAATTTCATCACTTTTACAAAGAGATTAATGTCGCTAAACATGTAGGGCTTCTCCATACGAAGTTTACTCAACTACTTGGACGAAGCACTAGCTAGAACATGATTACTCAGATTACCGATATGCTTGATAATATCCAATTCAATACCTTAAAACTGACCATATACTTCAGCAGTAGGTTCATCCATCTAGAAGTTATGAAACTACCACTAAGTAATGGATAAATAGTCTTTCCAATTGGATGGAAAAGAATAGATTACTGCATCATCACATGCACTCAATTACCACCCGTAATTGACCAAACACCGTCTACCAACCAAAGTTAGTGAGATCAGACCCAACACCAAGACTGAAGTTCCTTTCAGAGACAGTACAGACACCTACTTGCCATACTCATAAACAACTTTGATCGCTCCTTCCTCCTTCAGAAGCTCTGCGCCAAGCTCACCAGAACCGATATTACCCAGTGCCCATAGAATACTTTTGCACCTTAGAACCTGATCATGATTTGGAAATTATAAGGCGAGAAATTGCTTCAATATTCCCAAACTTTATGCAATATATCCAGTCTGGCGCAAAAAGCTGCATCCTTGCTATGTTTAGCACAGCGCACTAAAGAAATGAACAGGCATCGAAGGAGTATCATCTTCTCCTTGGCTAATTACAGCATTATTACCAGAGTGGCTTGCACTATCTCCAAGTCCACCCGTATACTTACTATTCTACATTTGAGGGGAGGACGGTCTTTAAACAGGATTATAATCATCATAGTGCACCAGTTTATTGCCTTCACTGAGAGCCAACTCGAGCTCGACTACATAGCGCAAATTACCAACCTTGTTCCAGAAATGTAATTCCCTCTCAATGTATGCAGTGTTCTGCAGATATTCGTATCCTTCAGTAACCTGTAATAGCTTGAGTATTAGAGGATTTCCAGAGCCAGCCAAGTGCTCAAGTTGAGGACGTAAATTAATAATCAAACGAACATCGTCATCAGATCGACATTTAGCCAACAGTATTGATACGGCCTGCTCACAAACTTCAATGGATGGATCATAGAGCTAGGATACCAAGACTTTGAAGAGCCATCTCTTTCCAGAAGGAGATGACGAATCGTAATTAACATGCTTCAAATACTTTGTGGCAAGTAATCGGGTCTTTTTATAGCCAGATGATAGAATCTTCTGGATGATTATACGAGCGTGGCCGTTGATAGAACAATCCAAATTCGTAACAATCAGCCTCTTTATATCATCTCTACTCTTCAAATCACACAGCTTGTACAAGCTCGAGAATATATGACAATCTTCCAACAGTCTCAAGCCGTTCTCATCCCTCGACATGAATCCAATAAGATTAAAGTACATACTACTAACTGTCTTCTCCAGATGCTCCCGAGAGAATACAGGCTCATCATTAGATACAATCCTAGCACTGGGATCCAACTCAGTGAGACACTTGTGCAAACTGCGCATAAACTTATTAGCTCCGAGATATTTGACACCCTCACTACTACCCAACAGTAATGAAAACAGATCGAACAGTACAGTTATGTACGCCTGCGCTCCTTTGCCACTCTTCATATCTGCAAATCGTTTGTTATCAGGTCTAAAGAATGCCAGCAGCCTCTTAACAAACTTGGTCGTCTTCATTACATCCTCAAAGCGATTGCTAAACATAAGCGGCCCGACAAGTACTTGACCGATAAGGTCCCAGTTCCAACACTTGTAATCTTTTGTGAGTAAAATCTGACAGTCAGTGATCATTGCCTTGAGGGATATATCATCAATTGAGCCGGCAATCTTGGTGCTAACCACGGAAGATGTCTATGATATGTTCTGCTAATTGTTAGCCTGGCTTTGAAGAGCGCCACCATCTTGATGTTAAAATTACGATACAGCCGCAGCAGCAGAACTAAAGTACACACCATCCTTATCAATGTGAACTAAGGCAGATATAGCTTACAAGTTTAGATCATTGGGAGCAAACTTACTAGCCTCTTTAAACAACATTGGCAGAGCATACAACTGAGCCACCTAATCCCTAGGCAAATATTTACTGCACATAAACAGCAGCTCTCTTAGAAGAATTACAGCTTTCGCCGCAATGTATCTGGCAGATTGCTCACACGTCATCATCAATACCTCAATCAGACCGGCGTTAATAAATATCTACAGCAATAGAGAAATGTGCTAGTTTAATAGGAACTACCGCGTCACAGTATTACGCTCAGCCTGGTGTGCAGATCGACGTTAAAACTTGAGATTTTCCAAAGCATTGTTGGCGCGGACTACACTCTTGCTATTGGCAAAAACTAAATCTGGCAGCCAGCGAGGAATATGAATGCCAAAGAGCTCCAAAAGCATATCTAGAATCAGTTTCTTGTTTTCATCATACGGAAGAGCTAGAGCATCGACAATATACTAAGCACACCAAGGAGTAGGAGAAGATTGCGGACCCAGCATATAAATTAATCCCGTCCAAGTGCTCAACATCAAAGCCAAAGCACGACAACACTAAGCAATATTCTATTCACCAGCCTGCAGTAAATCTGAATTATTTCCGCCCTGCTGTTATTACTACTGCTATTGCTATTGTTACTAGGCTTGCTACTATCCTTGCTGCTACTGCTGCTGTTATTACTATTACTAGAGTGACTTTATCTATGCATCAGTAAAATTAGATACCAATGCCTCAATCTCAATAAATGGCCTGACAAAGCGGCGAGTATCGGGACTATCAACAAAACTCAAGATGGCAGGCACGGCAAACTGCAACATATTCGAAGTTCCATCAAGAAGCTGCTAGAATACGACTCTCTAAGCACCGCAATACGAAAGGAGTTACAAGTCTTTGACACTGATTTCACAAAGCGTAACCAGAGCCAGATTTTTGAACTTATCATCCCCCTACTCTGCTACAGAAATCAACACTGAAATAACACCACGAGATAGAAACTTCAATCCACCGTGAACATCAATGAAAGCTCGCACAAGCTTAAATGCCTACTCCCTCTCAATCTCGCCTTTCTGGTCACGAACCAGAGCTTTCAAAATATAGAATTCAAGGCCATAGTGCCACACACTCTTCATGATAGTGGTGTCATTGATGAGATACCTCAATATACGATAGCCGACGGCCCTGAGTTCTTGAGCAAAATCATCTAGACATACGAAAGCAGCCTTCATAATCTCTTCATTATGTTGACTCAGTTCGTGCTTGGTACTTTTAAGAATTTTAAATAGATTATTGGCACCATCCAGACGATCTTGAGCATTCTCCAACCGAGCATTCACCTTTTGTAAAGCATCCTAGAGGTTAGGCAGAATTCCCTTCATAATATTCAAATTTGGTCGCTTCCTAGCCTGTCTAACGTTAGCTCCGCTCACAGTCTCTCCTCCTTTGAAATGGCTCAGCTCATGCTTCCAATTAGCAGGCATATGGCTCACTGTGGTAGACTTTCGCAGCTAGATGATAGAGTCTCCATCCGATGCAACTGTACTCTTTCTACTCCTACGCTTATTATTCTAAATATTGTCATGACTTCGTAGACTCTCTTGTTATTTCACAAGGGTAGCAATCTTGGCATTTACAGTGTTAAGTTGACTCTAAACATCCTTGGCAGCATCCGGATCCTTATACAGAGAGAGCATGTTTTCAATAGCCAACTTCATCTTGTTCTCTTTTGCAATCTGCTCCTAAATTTTATTGATCTACAATACTTGTTTATAGCAAGGCAATGATAACACATATAGCTAAATAGACTTTAATTGAACAACTTACCTTCTCAACTAGCATGTTTCGCTGTTTGACCAGGGCCTCCTCATCGTAATCTTCATCTGCATCAAAATCGTACTCCTCGTCTTCATCAATATATGCTGGAGACTGTCTGGATGAATACTAGGCTGATGATGAAGACATAATAATTAATGAGAGATATATTGAGAATGGTAATAAAACTAGAATTTAAATGCTCAAAGTGTTACTTTAAACAAGAAAAGTACTCTAAAACGCATAAAGGAAAAGGAGAACGAATTCACTGCAGTTCACAGCGCTGTAAATCATTCATCGCATAACATTAAGCATATTTGAAGCATCGCTGCTGATTAAAAAGGCAAAAATATACAACGAAATTATGAAATTTAGATAATGGTGATTAGTTGGAACCTTCGCAAAAATAGAGCATGGTGTACCCAGGTGTTCTTCAGCTTGAACTGATACATACTGTACTGTTGATCGTAAGCGCGGATAGATTGCCCTCATCGCCGCACGTTGCGAGTTTTCGCGCTAGAACATTCGAACCACTTCCAATCTATGGCGAATGATGTATGCAATGGTCGCTCCAAGTTTTGCGCCGTCTAACCGAGTTTTGGTGAAGTAAAGTCGAATGAGGACAGGTTCGTCCTCAAAACGTGCGATCGGATCAACATGAGGACGAGTTGGTCCTCATCGTTGTTCGTTGAATAGATAATCAAGCTCTATCGCTCCAACTACTCTCAGTCGGTAGCGAATAGTCTACTTCATATGTTGAATGAGTTTTGCGCCTTCAAATTTAGTTTTGGTGAAGCTAGGCAGAATGAGGACACCTTGTCCGCAAACGGTCAGTGAGGTGATCAACATGCGAACAGATTGTCCTCAACGCTTCATTTGGTCAATTCTCGAGATATATCATTCGAACCACTTCCAGTCTAGAGCGCATAGTCTAGTTCATAGTCCATGTGGGTTTTACGCCCTCAAACTTAGTATTGGTGAAGCCAAAGCAAATGAGGACTAGTTTGCCCTCAAACACTGAAGGTTGATCTAAATGAGGACAAATTTGTCCTTATAGCTGCTCCTTAAATGCGCAATCAATACGTATCGCTCAAACTACTTTCTGTCTGAGTGACGCAGCATTGAATGAGGGATGTCCGCTAACGGATCGCGTGCTGATCAACCTACTGACAGATTGTCCCCATCGCCGCATGTTGCGCGTTGTCGAGCTCTATCTTTCTAACTACTCTCAGTCTGTAGAGAATAGTCTACACCATTGGTTGAATGAGTTTTACGCCGTCTTGCCGAGTTTTGGCGAGGTAAAGTTGAGTGAAGGTAGCATAGTCCTAAAACCGAGTGGCGCGATCAATATATAGAAGAGTTTGTGCTGATCGAGGCGCGCTGAATGAATAGTGTACAAGATTTATCGCTTAGACTACTCCCATGCTAGGCGATTAATGTAGTACATAGTCGATATAAGTCTTACACCATCAAACTATGTCCGAGTGAAGCTACATAGGATGAGTACAACTTGTCGTTAAGTGGCCATGTCAGGCAAATCTCACACCCAATGACAAGCTAGAAAACCGTTCTGATGACTCCATCGTCTGCTGTATGATCAATATCAAGCATTATAGCTTCACAATAAGCATTGTTATCCATCAGATCACTAAGCGGCAGAGCCGTTCGCGTTACCTCTACGTGGTTGATGACAATGATTAAGTAGAACTTGAACTAAGGCGAGCAGCTGTGCCTCAATGTCAGATTTTTAACCAGGTGGAGAGCTTCAGTTTTAAGCAGACTAGTAAATAGAGAGCACTATCTACGTACTAAATCAGGAACTGATTCGCGATGCATATGCTGTCGCTAATGTATTCAGCAAGATTCCAACATCAATGTTTTTTAGCAAACGCCTTGAATACAACAAAAGCAGTGCAGATTAAACATTACGGTATGTGGAACTTAGACTAGCCAGACTGATTACCATTCATTCTCAACTTGATGGCGTGTACAGAGCAAAATATCACCGGCTGATTACAATACGATTCAATTAAATTACGCGGCAAGAGATTCACAGGAACCGCCGTGTAAACTGCATGCTACTGTAAAATCAACTAATTAGATCCATTAGCTAATAGCTTACAATAAATAACAGGAATAGAGCAGAGCATTCAAAGAGCTGATCGATCAGTGCTTCATTGGCGAAGATTGTCGATACAAGCATACTTCTCAAACTGAATCACAATGGCCATAGATAACTCTAATGATGCGCTTTAGTACTCACAAGATAGCCGGATATAAGGATGAAACTCTGCAGTATGCTGTAGTAATACCTTCAGCTTCAACCGCTGTTAAGTAGATTTTCCAATACTGGGGGAAAAAAGAGTGTATTAGATTATACTAAGCCAACTTGCAGTTCCCAGAAGGTCAAACTACGCGCCTAACTTAACAGCAAAGAGACTACACGTCCCATAGATACTGATGCAAATACCAAAGCAGAGCCATATTTTCCCTGATCATCAACGGCGTTTATTTCAGCGCTTGTAGGTAGTTGTAGAGTTTAAGAACAGCGACCAAGAGAATATGTAGACGTGCAGAGAAGATTATTATATAAATGATATCAACGATAATGAAGCCTATAATCTGCCCACATGTACCTAGCCCGCTATTCATTGAATCAGGTAGACCGCTTATAATAGCTTAGCTCTGAACAGGGCGGAATGATCAGACAATATATATAAGAAAGTCTGAGGCTAAGGTACAAGATTAAAGGCTTACAGCAGATGCGCAAAGCTACAAGCACACTCTAAGATCCTGTTACTCATGTTCAAATGCATCAGGCCCAAAGAATACCTGATAACTGAATAAAAAAATTAGAAAAACGCGTAAACTAAAATGATTAGTGCAAGTGGCCAAGAAAATCTGTAAAATATGCGGTATTTTAGCGCGTACTCAATCGTTGGATATTAATTTTCGTGGCCGGAGATTTAAACTACTTTCGTGTATCAAGGAGTTGGATTAATCAGATCACAATCGCTACATTGTTTCTAGACTTTTGTGAAAATCCGGAAGATCAATGTGAGGCGCAGCCGACATCAGTGGCGTTTAAGAGTGGCTAACATCGCGAACCAATTTTGTGGTGAATGGAAACAAATCAAAAAGAAGAAAAGAAGAAATCAACATCTGGCATTTTGGAATTGCAAATCAATCTGCGATGAAAAGTGGCTGCTTGTGAAATCTGAATTTCCTGTTTTGGATTAAACTGCTGCAAAGATGGCGTCTGATGTGGCGTTTGGTTTCAGAATGAATTTCTCTCTGGGAATGATTAATGAAAGTAAAGTCTCATCTTACTGTCATCTGCGAAGCGGCGTTTCCTCCACAGAGCTGCTAGTGAATTTGGTGGACGCCTGTTGTGACTTGGTTGTATTTCAATTAGAATTACAGACAAGATCATGCTGGTGTATTAATCAATTCGTTAGCATCTCATGTCTAGTTTCCATCAGAGTTGAAAAGCTGCTGATCACTCACGGTCTGATGAGGTAGTCGTAGTAATCGTATGCATTGCAAAGCCATCGCGTAACTTGCTTACCGGTTTAGTGATCGACTGCTTTCAACTTTAATAGATTCTAGCGTCTATCAGACGAAAGTCTTGATTATTGCCATTCTGTGCAATGAAGATTAGTGACGCGCTATTGCATCATGAGTCTACATTGAAGTTTGGTGATATTAAATTGTAATCTTTCACTAAAATGATTGATTATAGAGTTGTATTTGTGTACGGAAAGCTTTTGGCTAGAAGTCACCATTACACTAATAGTACTACATCAAAGGAATTATTCACCTGTTCACGCAGTGTACGAATAGCTCTCGTGATTAGTACATGATGGGGGGCGCGACTCGATTGAAACTCTTCAATCTTGTCACGATTTCCCATTAACAGCAGACTTGGCATGAGAGTTCAACATCGTGACTGCACAGTAGTTCAGTTATGGTGGCATCTGAGTAGGAGCTTACCAGCTCTAATCGGTGCACAGCAATACTAATCTTGCGACATTATGTCGCGTTCCGTTGCGTTCACTGTTTCTTTATGTTAATGCATATGACATGGAAACGTTGACGGATACCAAAGATAGTTACCTGGTTGATTCTGCCAGTAGTCATACGCTCACATAAAAGATTAAGCCATGCAAGTGCCAGTACAAATGACTCTGTACAGTGAAACTGCGAATGGCTCATTAAATCAGTTATAGTTTACTTGATAGTCTCTTACTACTTGGATAACCGTGGTAATTCTAGAGCTAATACATGCATAAATGCCCGACTTCTGGAAGGGCTGTTGTTATTAGATTAAAACCAATGGTGGCAACACCTCACTTGGTGATTCATAGTAACTCTCGAATCGCATGTCCTCGCGACGGCGATGTATCATTCAAATTTCTGCCCTATCAACTTGATTGTAGTTTATTGGACTACAATGGTTATAACGGGTAACGGGGAATAAGGGTTCGATTCCGGAGAAGGAGCCTGAGAAACGGCTCCTACATCCAAGGAAGGCAGCAGGCGCGCAAATTACCCAATGCCGACTCGGCGAGGTAGTGACAATACATAACGATACAGGGCCTTCGTGGTCCTGTAATTGGAATGAGTACAATCTAAATCTCTTAACGAGGAACAATTGGAGGGCAAGCTTGGTGCCAGCAGCCGCGGTAATTCCAACTCCAATAGCGTATATTAAAGTTGTTGCGTTAGAAACGCGCGTAGTTGAATTTGGGCACAGACTGGCTGTCCGCTTAACGGCGTGCACGGCCAGGTTGTGTCGAACTTCCTGCCAATCTGGTCTTCTCTTCACCGAGTGGGCCAGAGCGACAGGACTTTTACTTTGAAAAAATTAGAGTGTTTAAAGCAGGCGTTCGCTTGAATACATTAGCATGGAATAATAGAATAGGACTTTGGTTCTATTTTGTTGGTTTCTAGGACCGAGGTAATGATTAATAGGGACAGTCGGGGGCATTAGTATTTCAGAGTCAGAGGTGAAATTCTTGGATTTCTGAAAGACTAACTACTGCGAAAGCATTTGCCAAGGATGTTTTCATTAACCAAGCACGAAAGTCAGGGGATCAAAAATGATTAGATACCGTTGTAGTCTTGACCATAAACTATGCCGACTCGGGATTGGTGGAACGTAATTATACGCGTCCATCAGCACCGTACGAGATATCAAAGTGTTTGGGTTACGGGGGGAGTACATTCGCAAG